>PYAF01005750.1:33493-44863 GCA_007407185.1 Glycine tomentella
TTAGCTTCTCTATGATGCAATGCTTAAATGATACATGAATGCTATGTAATCAAGGCTTGGATCATCATGATGCTTTCAATCCTTTTTACATTAAATCACAAACTACATTTTCAAAGCTTGAGCCATGTTGAAAGCCAAAACTTCCAAGTCTTGAACCTTGGTTGAATCTTCACTTGATCTTCATCCAGCTCCCTCTCAAGTCAACATAATGAATATCCAAGGAAAATGACTTCATCAGCTTTAGCATCAAATTTTCCAAGTGATTCTTTACCATTGTTTAAAACAAAACACTTGCAGTCAAATGCTCTCAAATGAGAAATGTTTAGTTTTCTACCTTTGTATAGTTCATAAGGAGTTTTCTTTAAAATAGGTCTTATTAGCAATCTATTCAAAGTGTAGCAAATTGTATTTACAGCATTAGCCCAAAAATATTTTGGCAAATTTGTCTCATTAAGAAGAGTTCTTGCACCTTCTTCAAAGGATCTATTTTTCCTCTCCACAACACCATTTTGTTGAGGTGTTCTTGGAGCTGAAAAATTGTGTTTAATTCCATTTTCTTCACAGAATTTTTCAAAATGTTCATTTTGGAATTCTCCACCATGATCACTTCTTATTGAGATAATTTTGCTTCCTTTTTCATTTTGAGCAAGTTTGGCTAGTTTTCTAAAAGTATTGAAAGCATCACTCTTGAATTTCAAAAGCATAGTCCATTTGAATCTAGAGTAATAATCTACAATGACAAGCCCATAATAATTACCTCCTAAACTCATAATTCTAGAAGGACCAAACAAATCCATGTGAAGTAATTCAAGGGGTCTTCAAGTGGAAATAATGTTTTTACTTTGAAAAGAATTTTTAGTTTGTTTCCCCTTTTGACAAGCATCACATAATTTGTCCTTTTCAAACTTGAGTTTAGGTAAGTCAATGACTAAATCCTTCTTAATTAGCTTGTTCATATGATGCATGTTAATGTGGCTTGCCCTTTTATGCCATAGCCAAGATTCATGAATTTTGCTTATTAGGCAAGAAGTGTTGTGAAAGAATGCATGATCTATGGAGAGTAAATAGATATTACCTTTTCTTTTACCTATGTGAATCACCTCACCACTTTGTCCATCACATATCATGCAGCAATTGTCATTGAATGACACTTTGAATCCTTTATCACATAGTTGGCTTATACTTAGGAGATTGTGCTTTAAACCTTCCACATAAAGAACATTTTTTATTTTGGTTTTGAAGTTGTCTTCTATATTGTCTTCTCTAATGATCTTCCATTTGTTATTATCTCCATAGGTGACAAATCCTCCATCTTTAAGAGTTAAATTTGTGAGCATTGACATGTCACCAGTCATATGTCTAGATCATCCACTATCAAGATATCATAATGAAGATCTAGCTCTTAGACATACCTGCAAAATTCAAATCAATTTTTAAAGGAAAGTACCCAATTGAGATTGGGTCCATAGGGGTTAGCTACTTTCTTCTTCTTTTGCACCCAAATACAATCTCCATTAGGCACATAGAATCTCCTAGCATAGCATTTATATGATGTATGTCCTTTCATCATACAATAGTTGCATGTTACAGATTTTGATGAATTTCTCAAGTAGGCATTTTGATTGATCTTTGAGTTATTGAACTTTTTTGATTCTTCTGTTTTGGTGGTACAAAAACAGTTTTGCCAAAGGATTTTGAGCCTTGTTTGTAACTCAAACCAAAAGTATCTCCAGCATATTTCTACACACTCAACATTTCAGCCAAGTTGCATTTTCCTTTGTAAAGCTTTCTCAAGAGTTCAATTAAATCATTATTCTTGGATAAGAGTAACATGTAATTTTCTCCTTGACTTCTTTTGTAATCATCAAAATCCTTTTGCAACAAATTGTATTTGTCAACATTAGTAGAAGAAGAAGCACATACACATCCATTCATTTTGTAACTTGAAACAAGTTTTCATTTTCTTCTTTCAAGTTGCAAATTTCAGTTTGCAATTTTGTAATTTTTGCAACATGCCATCTAAGATTTCCTTTGAGTTTATTATTGGATTTTGCAAGCTTTTGGGCCTCTTCATGCATTTCTTGAAAAGCATCAATAACTTGATCAAGTTCAAAATTTACCTCAGTTCCAGCAATTGATAGATTATCATCATCTTCGTTGATTGTGGAAGTGAGACACATATTTGCTTCTTCATTTTCAGTTGAGGATTCAAAAGTTGTTGACTCATTATCTTCCCAAGCTATGTAGGCTCTCGTAGACTTTCCTTCCTTCTTCATCTTGCTTTCACATTGTTGCTTTTTCAAAAAGATAGAGTATTCAGATTTGATGTGGCCAGACTTTCCACATTCAAAGCAAGTGAAGTTGTTGTCATTCCTTTTGTTGTTGTTGTTGTTGTTCTTGGTGAACTTTCTATTCTTGTTTCTTCTCAAGAACTTGCTGAACTTTTTGACAATCAAATTCATGTTGTCCTCTTCATCTTCTTCACTTGAGTTTTCCTCTTTTTCAACCTTTGAGGATGCAGCTTTCAAGACTATACTTTTATGTTTCTTCTCTGCATCTTTTGCATTGGTTAGTTGTGACATTTCAAGTTCATACTCAAGAAGCTTACCAAATAGTGCAGCCATAGACATTTTGGATAAATCCTTTGATTCCTTAATCGTTGTCACCTTTGGTTGTCATGGTCTTGTGAGACACTTCAAGATTTTGATATTTAATTCTTCAGCATCAAAGATCTTTCCAAGACCAAGAAGATGATTAACTATATGAGTGAATCTTGTTTGAAGCTGAAAAATGCTTTCAGTGGTGTTCATCTTGAACATTTCATACTCATGGATCAAGTCATGTTTTCTTGATCTTCTTACTTCATCTATAGCTTCATGAGTTATCTCCAACATTTTTCACATCTCCTTTTCACTTGTGCACCTAAATGTTCTAAAGAATTCATCAGAGGAAAGTGCAGAAGTAATCATATTTTTAGCTTTAAAATCATATTGGACAACTCTCTTTTCAACATCTGTCATTTCATTCCATTCTTTGGGAATCATATTGTAAGGACCCCCTCTGTGGCGCTGGTGGCGCCAGGTTCCGCGCGGGTAGCGCGGGGACCTTCTTTGGAAAACCCTGTAGAGGGTGTGGCACGGGTCGCGCCACAGGCGGCGCGGGTCGCGCGGGAAGAGGCTTGGAAAACCAAATTCTTCTCTGGTATTCCACGCGTGTCGCGTGGGGTATGGCGCGGGTCGCGCCAGAGTCTCGGCAGGTTCACGCGAGTCGCGTGGATGTCCACGCACATCACGTGGAAAGCCCGAACATATGGCGCGAGTCGCGTGGAAAACGGCGCGAGTAGCGCGGGAATGTCGGTGTTGCGTTTATTTAAAGGAAGCTCGCATTTTCAGAGGAAAAATTACTATTCCTCTTCTTCCTTGAGCTTTTCCTTCAGGAATGAGCGATCCCAAGTTTCCCTAGGCCTTGATACTTCACCAAATCACTTCCTAAGCCTTGAATCATGAGAGAAATCATGAGTGAGTTAGATTCCTTCATCCCAAAACCCCAAAGATTGTGAGTTGAGAGGTTTCCTTCTCAGAGGAGAAGAGAACTCGAGACAGGCAAGGAGTAGCAACGATTCTCGGACACCGGAGCTAGAGGAGAAGTCCTAGAGAGCTTCCTTGTTGATTCTGAGGTAAGAATCTCGAGTTTTACTGATTGTTTTCTGTATTGGGGGTTCTCTGTGAATAGTGACCCATCTGAGTTGAGAGCTAGAATTAGCTCAGGGTCCTGTAAAGAAGTTTGTTTAGAACTGTATAGGGATGAAGGATTAGCTGTCAGAATTTGATTTGGTGACTGTTGAGTTATGGCTCTGCTTGTTGGTGAGTGACTTGTGTGAAGTCACTAGTTGCTGGGTTTTGAGATGAAAGAGCCTTGTTATATGTTTGTGACGCCTGTGGGGCTGAGGAACGGTGACTGATGGTTAGTATAGACCGTTCTAGTTATAATTGTATTATAGATGCCTGAGCTATTGATTAGGTCTAAGCTCAGCTAGTAAGCGTATGGTAATGAGCCTTGGGATGACTCTAATGCTGATATGAGCTTTGAGCTCATTGGATGGCTATGATGTTGGATCTAGATAGACTTATGCTTTTGGAGAGCTGAGGCTAATTAGAGCTATTTCATTATGGTTAATGGGAAGTCTATGACGACTCTAGGGCCTTAGGGCATTAGTGGTAGACCTTGTAGGGCCTGTAGAAGCCTAGATGGTACTGGGCTAGTATAATGAACCTCAGGTTAGAGGACTTATGTATTGATAGGTCTGAATACATGATTGAATTGAATGTGATCTGTTTATGCATGCATTGGTTAGGTCTGGACACCGAGGGTGTCTGTGGTGGGTACCACCAGTCAGGGAGAGGACTGCAGAGCTAGGCTTTGCCAGGTAAGTTCCGAGTCCCTGTGATTGATCTCGTAGCTGTGTGCCATACCACACTCCTTGGGAGTGTTGGTCATATCCATAATGCATGCATATGATTGTTGCATCTGCTAATGATATGATTGAGATGCTTGTGTTGATTCTGATATTGATTGTGCTTGAGAGATCTATTGGCCAATAGATAGATATGGACCTCCCTAGGAGAAGGCTCCTAGTATGGTTGGCTCATGGGTGATGACGATCCCGGGGTGATGATGATCCCCTAGACCAAGGGAATAGTGGATGTAGTCCCTGCTATTCTCGGAGGTACCATATTGTGCACCCCCGTTAAGGTTAGCAACCGGTGGGATGGCACAGGTGTGAGTTACCGGTCTCACACAGAGATTGATGCTGATGATGAGGCATCTGGGCGTTGATGATGATACGCCTTGTATGGAGCATTTGATGTGCTCAGTGTGTGATATGGGCCTGTGTGCCTGGCCTGTGGGCCATGTATTCTATTGTATGATGACTTTGGACTCGCGAAGGATGTGCTTCGTCAGACCTTTAGAGCAAGCAGTCTTGCTCACGCTAAGATAAGGCCAGTGGGCCAAATGCATATGTATGCTCTGTGTATGTGTTTTGGATTATGGGCCAGAGTGTGGGGGATTTCTCCCAGGCCTCTGAACTTACTGAGATATACGTATCTCACCCCGTGTGGGGATTTATGTCTGTTTCAGGTAGCTCTTCTGAAGGAAGAGACCAGCCCTAGGGCAGGAGGCCCTAAGCAGAGGATGTAGGACCAGGAAGGGAGCCCTGTAGCTCATTTTGGGAGATGATATTTGTATATTCCTGGTAGAGGGTTGAGGATCTCTGAACCCTCATTTTGTGTATGTATATTTTGTACCCTTATGAGTGAGGGGAGATCTTCTTTGTTAGAACCACTAATGTGGTTCAGATTATGTATATGGACTTTGTATATATAAAGTTGTTATTTCCTCCTGACTCTGTTGATTCTTGATAACTACTTGCCTATGCTTTGTGATTATATTATATGATAAACTGGATCAACAGGGGCATGTGAAATTATGTGATATGTAGAAGTATTTTATGAATTGATATATTGTATTATGTGTTGCTTGTTTGGTGTTATTGTTCATACATAATGTATCAAGAGAACCGATCCAAACCGCTTCCGCCTATTTTTACTGATGTTCTTGCGTTAATCTGATACTAATTAATGATAACACATCGGGTGCACACGGGGTGTTACACATATCATTACCAACAGTTTTTATAGGAATCACATGACCTTTTTCTATAGCATTCTATGCACCTGGGTCATTTGATTGAATAAAGATTTTCATTCTATTTTTCCAAAAACTAAAATGCTCTCCTTCAAACATCGGAGGATGATTGAGAGAGGCACCCTCCTTGAAGGTAATTTGTGTGGTATTTATTTTCTTTTTAAAGAAAGATAGTGATCATGAATAACATTCAAGAACCTGCTCTTGATACCATTTGAAAACAATAGGAATATCCACAATAACCAAGAGGGAGTGAATTGGTTGAAACTTGGTCTCTTAAAATTTATTTGTCAAATAAGAGTTAAGAATCTTAATCACTTTCAAAACCAAGAATGTTTTTACTCAATCAAATTACTCAGCACAAGAAACCAATAGCTCAAAACAGAACTTATTGGGTAATGATAATGAAACCAAGAACAAATGAACAAGATGACTTATAGAGATAGAGATAAGGAAAATTAACACAAGCAATTTATACTGGTTCACTTCACAACAGAAGCTACATCCAGTTTCTTCTAATCAACACTAGATTAGAGTTCCACTATTATAAATTTCTGTTCTAACAAGCTTTACAACAACCTCTCTTTATCAACACTAGATAAAGAATAGAAATCTAAAACCCTATTAGACTTCTAAGGAACAAGAACCAGAGAACACTACTTTATTCTTTCCTAGAGAACACTACTTTAGCCAAAGCTTCAAGAACCCACTTACAATAGCATCAAATAACAGAAATTCCAAAATAGAATTACAATCAAAGATTATGGAGAGAAACAACCTAATGATCCAATGAATGTGAATACACATGAATTACCAATCAAGGTTGAATAGCAGAAAACAGAATTTTAGAACATGCTCTCCATCAAACTCTTGAAGTTTCTTGCCCAAAAATCATTCAATAGCTCATGATGATTAAAGAGTGGGACAAGAAGTTAGAGAACCCAAAAAATCACTTTCAAACTCTTAAAAGGCTTGTGTATGCTCATAAAATACGAAGTGTTCAAGTTAGAAATCAAGCCAAGCCTTCCTTTTATTTATAACAGAATTTTGTAACAACCTGTAATCGATTACACGCATCAAATAATCGATTAAAACGCTTATGTAATCGATTAAATTGTCACTTAATCGATTAAAGTGTTCAAGGCATATTTTGGGTTTCAACAACGAGCAAAATAATCGATTAAACCGAGCTGTAATCGATTAAATCAGAAAAAGTTCAGTTTCACAAAATAGTCTGTGTAATCGATTACAAATTATGGTAATCGATTAAAGCAGCAATGCAGGCTTTTTTCAAATGGCCTATATAATCGATTACAAATGATGGTAATCGATTATCACAACAAGGCACAAAATACATTTTACACTATGTAATCGATTACAATAAGTAAGTAATCGATTAAAACATTTACTAAAGCTTTCCAGTTTCAAGTACGAGCCAAATAATCGATTAATTCGATAAGTAATCGATTAAAATGTTCATAGAAGCTTTTCTAGTTTGAAACAAGAACTGAATAATCGATTAAAAGAGTAAAATTATATTTTTCCAAAAATATTACTCAATTAAATCTTTTTCAAATAATTAGTAGCTTTGATGTTTTAATGAAAATCATTTAAGCATGTTAATGAGTACGTGAATGCAATGCAAGGATCAAAAGGTTGCCTTCTCCTACACTTCATTCGAATTACAATCTTCAAGGCATGTGAAAAGCTCAAAACTATCTTCTAAGTCTTAGGCTTCATTCTTCATGTTGCTCCCCCTATATTCAACAACTTCTACTTGGAATTGGGCAAGAATCATCAAATTAATCGATTACCAGTTTCAGTAATCGATTACATAAGCCAGTTTCAGAAGAAGGAAGTCTTTGCGACTCAAGGTAATTAATTACCACATTTAATAATTGATTAGATTATGCCTAAAAACTTTAAGAGCTCTCTGTATGTCGAAATAATCAATTACCATATATGATAATCGATTATTCCAGAACATCAAAAGCTTTATAAACTCTCTATGAAATGAGATAATCGATTACCACATTCTATAATTGGTTGCCACATTTTTAGAAATGCAGAACAAAGGATTTGAACAAATTAATCAATTACCATCTTCTATAATTGACTAAATCAGTTTTAGCTGTTAAAATTATAAATACCCTCACTTGTTCTTTCTCATTAGTGACACTTAATACAATCTTATCTTTTAGAAAACACATTCTAAGAGTCATATAAAGGATTACTTTGCATTTCTTCAAGAGATTCAAGTTGATCATGAGTTGATAACCAAAGGAAGAGCCTGAAGATGTCGTGATCTGCACATCAAGGTATATTCAATCTAATTTTGATTTCTTTATAGATTCTGATCTTGGTTAGGGCTACCAAGGGTTTGTGCGAGTTGATAGGGTTTTAACTCCCGATCCTTCTCTTGTAGGGTTCAAGGGAAGAGTAAAGTTTTAGGAAACTGCATGTGCATAGTGTTTGTACTTGATTCTTTATTAGTGGAAGTTCTAAAGGGTCTTAGAACAACTGGAAATAGGTCCTCTTGAGATCTAAACTAGTATAAATTTTGTGTGTGATTCTCTTTCTCTAAACCTTAGTTTTGTGAATCAATCTTGGTAATAAAATTGATGTGAAAGGGCCATAAAACTCTATTATTCATTTGCTCTTGTATTTATTGTTTGATAATCTTTCTTAACAATTTTTTTTTGAGAAAACCTTGATTACATGAAGGTGTATGTCTTAATTGAATCTAAATAATGATTAGGTAAAAGTTTTGAAAATAATCTATTCAACCCCCCACTTCTAAATTTTCGGTTATTGCAACAACACTTAGGACACATCAGAAAGTGAGAGCTAATTGCATAAGGAAGATATAAATCTATTGAAAGTCGAAGTTATCCATGAGAGACATTGATGAGAAACATTAGAATGAAAGACTGAAGAGTTCCACTTAATCTGACCTTGGACAAAATACTAACATAGCAACAATTGAACTTCTACTCAGTTTTTCTAAAGTAATCAACTTCATAATGCGTGAAGCTATGAAGAAGTCTTAAGAGTGATGAAGTTGTGCTACTTCAGATTAGGATATCCGTCTAAATTTCATCAACTAAATTCATCAAGTATGGATTCATTCTCAACATATATCAAAATGACTATTCTGGTGGTTCTTTAGAATGCCTATCTCCCATCAGAAAGGTTCCTTAGAATGGGAACCTCAAAATGACTACCTTAGAATGGCTCTGCATGCCATCACTTCATGACATTTGTAAAGTGTACCTGCTTGCTTCATAAGTCTGTCAGTTGCGTGGAGCCCACCTTAATGGTCTTTTTGGGAGCTTTATGAGGCATTTTCGAAGGGCATGATGAACAAGTTGAAGCATTACAAAACAATAATATATAGAGCTAGATCTCTAAGTGAGAAATCTACATTTCTTCTTCAACCCTCTCTATGAGAGTGACCCACTTTTGTATTGTGCTAACAAATCTGTAATATTTTGTAGATAAAAGTGAGAAATTTAATTCCTAAGTGGAATCCTTCTTTCGAGGTGAAGATCTGCATTATGTGCAGTAAAACACATATCAATGACTAGCAAAGCTAAAATCTATGGTGTTGCTGGTCTAGATGAGGCTAGGATTGAAGTCCAGTTAGAGAATTGGAATGTTGTTGAAATCTAGTGATTGTTGGTCTAGTTGTGACTGGTCGTGTTAGTGAAATCTTATCTTGAAGGGTGAGGACCAGTGTTTTAAAAACCGACCCAGTGACTAACCCGGTTAAGGCACTGGGTCAATGGTCGAATTAGTGGGTCACTGATTGACCTGCATGACTCGGCCAGTGATCAAACCGGTGGATCACTGATTGACCTGCATGACCTAGTTAATGGTCGAACCGATTGACCTGCATGACAATTATACACTTAACAAATTCATAAATAAAATTAGAATCAAGAACTAAATTTTTTATCTCCTAAAACCTATCTTGTGATATGAGCTAGAAAAAGAAAACACATATATGACAAAGGACAATTATATGGTATATATAAAGAGAGATATAACAAACTTTAAAACTACAGGACAAAACTATATACAATGTATGTGATTGCTATAAAATTAACATAAAACACAAATCTTGAATTAAAAAAAAGAGAGATCAATATTTCAAAACAAAAAGTGAACACAATAATTTCAAGTATGCGGAAGCTTAAAACAAAAACCTTAACTACAAATCAGAAGGACTTATTTCCATTAACAGAATATGGGCATGGTGACAAAATTATGTCAAAAATTAATTGTTTATAAAGCATGACAATAAATTATAGTTTTTTAAATTCATGTAAGAGAAACTAAAAAAATTATCCTAGACGGGTAATTGCAAACTAGAAGGACTTATCTTCAGTTCTTCACAAAGTGTGGTAATTGCAAGTAGTTAGGTGGAAAAAATTATTTAAAATGTTTAAATTAAGGCTGCAAATTCCAAGCTGTCAGTTCCTACCACACCCACCCACCCACTCACTACATCGTTTCTGCCACCCACCCACCCACTACAAAAATATCCTAGCCCCCCTCCCCCAACAAAACCTTTCGTTTACGCAAAACACCCCCAAATACAGAAATAAAAATCTCAGCCCTTGCAACACCCTCGTTCATGACCCCTCTCCCCCAAAAAAATTCCTCAACCCCCCTCATGGCATCCTTGTTATCCCCCCCACCATGCTCGAAAATTCGTTTGGCTCCACAAAATCTTTGTTACTCGTACGACGGTGCGATGCTGGAGAGTGAAACGCTGCTGGAGTGTGGACCTCAAAACGACACGATGAAGGCTAAGTGTTCGAGCTTTGCTGCTGGAGTGCTACGCGATGAAGATCGAGACTGAAGATGATCTTTCGTTTAGTGGAAATAAAACTATTGACCCGGTCCGATTGTGGGTCGACGGGTTGACCAAAACCCGGTTGGTTTGTACAAGCGAAAGCAGGCTGATAGTATAGCCGATCCAGACATGCACCCAACCCGATCCAATCCTCGGTTCACGGTCCAATCGGTCAGACCGGCTAGGTCGGCCCGGGTTTTAAAACATTGGTGAGGACTAGACATAGCTCAAGGTTGGGGTAAACCAATATAAAAATCTTTGTGCACTCGTCTTCCCTCTTTCTTTACTTTGCTTAGCACATATCTAATTTTTGTTTTTTGTTCAATCACTAAACTAGATAACCTTTTCTAACCAACACCTATACTAAATTTGTTTTTTTTCTTTTCAAAAAAGGTTTTAAGTAAATAACTAGAAACAAAAGCTTTGAATTAAAATAATATTTCTAAACCGTTTATATTTTCATTCTAAACAATTTATTTTTCTATTATGTGTTTAAAACATTTTTTCATTTTGAAATAATTCATTCTGAACTAATATCAGAAACCTTTATTTTCAAAGGAAACATAAAATAGTTTTTTAAAACCCAATTCAACCCTCTTTCTTGTGGTATTTTTATCACTTCAATAATTATATTGACAATTCATTTTACTGTACAATCACGTAATTATTTTAATTGGTGACAAATCTTCTATTATTTATATTATCTATCTATCTACTACTTCTATTATTATTATTATTATTATTATTATTATTATTATTATTATTATTATTATTATTCCTTTAATGTTTTTATTTTTTCAAAT
>PYAF01005750.1:44963-61969 GCA_007407185.1 Glycine tomentella
ATAATAATTTTCTAAAATATGTCTATAAAATATATATAAATATTTATTAATATATATACTAATATAAATATATTAAAAATTAAACTAAATAAACAATAATATATGAAATTAATTAAAATAATACAAAAAATTACTCCTATAAATTCTAAAATATAAATTTAATATTTATACAAGACATAGAACACTAAGCCAGGTATCCTTTTGTTAAAATGAATATTTGTTCCTTTTATATTATTAATTAATAGTTAATTAAAATACTCTAATTTTTTTTTCAAAAATAATTATTACAAAATTGATAGCTTTAAATTATACATTAATATATTCATTTATAAATCAATTATTTATTTAATTTATAATATTAATTAATTAATATTTATATTAATATTTCAATTAAAAAAATTTAAATAAATTATATTTTGAGCCACCAACATAAATACCACTCGAGTGTCGAGCCCTGGTTGCCTCCTATTCTTAAAACTGTCTTTTTAATATCACTGACAACTCTTTACGTGTCCTCAAAATATCCACCCTCCTTCTCTCTCCCAACAACGCTCTTTGGAGGGAGCCGCATCGTTCTACGCGCCCAACAAATCTCAACCCTCCATCATCCCAATCCAACGGCTCTCATCACTCGGCAAAACTCTTTCCTCTCTCTCTTTCTCACTTTCTCTCTCTTCCTCTTTCCCCTTCTTCCCCTTAGCGGCTTTAATCATAAACCCTAGCCGAAACAGTGACACCCAGTGCCTCACTCTCTCTCTCTTCTCAGCGCGCGCTCTTTTCTATTCTCTTCTTTCTCTCTCCATATATCATAGATCTCGCTCTGCCCAACGATTCACCTCCGAAATTTCTCGCTTTTGTTCCGTTCAAGCTTCAATTTTCAGAACCCCCTTTAACCCCTTTTCCCCTCTTTCTTCCTTCTTTTAATTATTTTTTCAAAATTTTCTGTTTATGGGTTTTTAATTTGTAAAATCGGACACGATCGCTGTTCGATAATTTCGATTCTCTCCACACCATGGCATTTTTCTTTCCCTAGCCACCCACAAGATCATGTGACACTCCCCCCTGGAAGAAAAAAAAAGATCGGTTTGGTTTGGTTCGTTTTCTTAAGTGGTTCACCGTACGGAAATGCCGGCGGCCGGGATGCGGCGCACGACGAGGGTGTTCGGGATGAAGGGGGCCGAGACGGCCCGCGTTTTACGCTCGGGCCGGCGGCTCTGGCCGGACTCAAGCGAGGTCAAGACCAAGCGATCCCATGATGGGGACGAGTGGTCGCTGCCGCCGTCGAAAGCCGCGAAATTCGACGCTGCGGCGACGCCACGTAAGGGGAAGCGCTCCGAGGAGGCTGCGGTGGTTGATAGGAGGTTCGGTAAGGGCCTTGTGTATCAGAGGAGAAAAAAGGGTTTGAAGAGGGAAGATTCTAGAAGGAACGTGGAGGTTTGGCGCTGCGTGCTTTCTGTTGCTGTGAGTCGCTGTGCGGGGAAAAGTGGAAGGTTTTTGAGGTTGTTGGCTTCGGTGGCGAGGTATGTTGCGAGGGTTAGGGTTTCGCCGAGGAAGCTGGCCGGGTTCTTCATGTCTGAGGCGATTCACGGTGCTTTTGCGTCGCAGGGGATGCAGTTTGTGAAGGTAACTAAAAAATTTGTCCTTGATTTGAACGTACTTTGTTTTGGATGAAACTAGATTGATGGATTTAGGGGGTGCTAGTGATAAAAAAATTTAGTGATTAAAAAATTAAAATAGGTTTTCGGGTGTTGGTAGAATTTTGAAGAAGTTTGGGGGTGGTTTGTAAGTTGGCCAATGTGTCTGGTTATGAATTGGGTTTTTCTGGTTTGGATAGTTGAGTGCCCACAATTTTCACTGGATTTGCAACCCATCTAAATTATCTTGAATTTGTTGATTAAATCAAATTGGATTTTTTGCTTGATTCTTTATCTTCCCGAACTGTTGCTGGCATCTGTCACATTGTATGATATGGATGAAACTAGATTGATGGGTATGGGGATGCAGATAATAATAAAAAACTAGTTAATAATAAAAAAGGGCTTACTAAACGTTGCTTTGTATACTGGTGTTCCAGTAATTCCTCTGTTCTATTGGCTTTGTGGCCAAATTTACAGAAATAATAAAAAAGGGCTTACTAACGATACAAAAAGGATTTCCACTCTGATTATTTAGGGGTAAAGCAGTATTCTCCTGCCCCTAGGTGCTTATGGGCATATTGAGGGGAGAAGAAATATAGTCACTGTTTAATGGCTGGTTTTCCAATTTTTATTTTGCTCAATGTTCTAAAGATGTTTCTGTTTCTTATATCATCTTTCAGGGTCCTCCTGCTGTAAACACTGGAATAGGCCAGTTCTTTGGGGTCACAGGGTCCGTGCCGTCATTTTCTGTGGACTTTTCTGCTGTTCCTCCTTGTTTTGAGTATCTGCAGTCTGCGATGTTCGTAAAATTTATGTTTAGGTCATTTTTTCTTGTACATAATCCAATAAATGTGCATAGTGATGAGGATACCGAGTCAGATGATGATTTGCTGGACAACCAGAATGAACAGCAGATTTCAAGTGATACCTTTAAGAGGGAACCTTCTGATATTGTAACTGTTACATCTGATGTAGTTGAAGTCAATGATGTTTTATCCTTAAATTTTTCTGTCAAGGTTACCACCAGGGCAGCTGGTCGGAATGGACAATATAGGAACATGTTGAACTCTAGAGGCATTCAGAAGAGGAGAAGTTCTCTCAGGAAAAGGAAAGCTCGTAGTCCTTCAATGGTGAGTATATGCAGAAATGGGGCAGTAGCTTCTGATTTAACAGGTGGTAGGAAAAACAATAGCCAATTGCCTGTTGTGACCTCTAGCAGGAAACTTAGGAGTATGGCCAATGGTAGCATCAATGGGAGCCTGAAAGAAGCTAGGTCTGCCATAGTGGATTCGAAAGAAAGACTAGGCTCATCTTCCTGTTTTGCAAACTTATTGGTATCAGAGATAGACCAATGTTGCAGGGTAGATGGAGCAATTGTTACTTTAGAGATGTCTTCTCCAAAAGAATGGCTTTTCACTGTAAAGAAAGGTGGATTAACAAGATGCACATTCAGGGCAGAAAAAGTGATGCGGCCCTTCTCAACAAATCGATTCACCCATGCAGTAATGTATTCATTGGACAATGGGTGGAAGCTGGAGTTTACCAATCGCCAAGACTGGAATGTCTTTAAAGACCTTTATAAGAAGTGCTCTGATCAGAATATCTCTGCTACTGCTGCCAAAGTTATCCCAGTTCCAGGTGTGCGTGAGGTCTCTTCCTATGCAGAAAGTAACAATTTTCCTTATCACAGACCGGATACATACATATCTGCCTTTGGTGATGAGTTAACTAGAGCGATGACAAGGGCAACTGCAAATTATGACATGGATTCTGAAGATGAGGAATGGCTGAAAAAGTTCAATGAGTTTCAAGAACATGTATCAGAAGATAATTTTGAGTTAATTATTGATGCGTTGGAGAAGGTTTATTATTATAATCCAGATGATTCATTTGATGAGAAATCTGCAGCCAATGGTTGTCAGGACTTTGGTAGCAAGGAAGTGGTAGAAGCTGTATATAACTATTGGATGAGAAAGCGAAAGCAAAAAAGATCTTTCCTGCTTAGGGTTTTCCAGGTAAATTTTCAATCATGATTTTGAATGTTCTATTGTGTCTCCAGAGTATGTTAATTCAATATTTCCAGTTCTATTGTGTATGTTAAATCTGTATTGCTAGTTTAATGGTATATTATATTTGTATATCTATAGTTACTGTCTATTAGCTTGCTTAGTTGATTATTTGTAGTCAGAAAATGCAGATGACTTTAAGATCTGTGGTTAAAAACTGGGTTTTTCCTAATGTTTTTAATACCATTTGTGGGTACTTTTATTTGGGTATAACATTTCATGGTGGGGATGTGGTATTGTTGTAAACTTCAGTAGTGTAGTGCATCCCCATTATCTGGTTGACTTGACGTAGTTCAGTTAATTGTGTCAGGGTCATCAATCAAAGAGAGCTCCACTTATCCCTAAGCCCTTGCTGCGAAAAAGGAGGTCGTTTAAGAGACAACCTAGTCAGTTTAGTCGAGGCAATCAACCACGTGTGTTGAAAGGTAATTTTATGATCTCTGTCTTCAACAAAATGGAATGTGGATTTCTTCTATTAAATGTTGTGAAATAGAAAACCTTAATTTACCTTTCATCAGAGTGTTGAATTTTCATGTAGTCGTTTTTCCTTTACCCCTTTTGGTCTTTTGTAATACAAATACTTGTATTTGACCTGTTTGTCCAACAATTTTGTTAAGTTGCTGATTTTTTGAATCAAATGATTTAGCACTTTTCCCTTAGTCATTAGATTAATTTCATAAAGCTTTTTGATTTGGCATATCATGACTTTGCAGTTAATTCTGCAAGAGTGCAGCTACTGTGGATGTTTAGAATAACTAAGTTACGAGTCTCTCTGTTAGAATGCACCATGGCAATTGTGTATGAATGCAAAAATGGGTCTTTCATTGAGTCTACAGTGATTTATGTGTATGAATGCAAAAATTGGTCTGTTAAAGATTGCTAGTTAGTTTTGGTTGGGATATTGTGTTGATGGTTGCATGAAGGGTTTTGCACTCATCTTTCTTTGGAAGTCATGTTGGATTTTAAATTGCTGGTGTCTACTTGCGTATACCCCAATGAATGTTGTAAATGTTTGTCTGATCTTGTATTCATTTTTAGCATTTGCAGCTGATCAAGATGCTATGGAAGAAAATGCAATGCTCAAGATTGAAGAGGCCAAAGCCAATGCAAACATGTCCATGGAATTAGCCATAAATAAACGCAGAAGGGCTCAATCTCTTGCTCAGAATGCAGATTTGGCCACCTACAAGGCCACAATGTTAATTAGAATAGCCGAAGCAGCTCTGGCTGCAGAATCAGTAGATGACGCAGCAGCATATTTTCTTGATTGATTGATGGTTAGATCAATTCCATTGCTAATTATCACACCACAAATTTTTATTACAGGATGGGGTCATAGTAGATTTGCTGCTGTTTTTATTGTAAACATTGTACAGATTTTTGCTTGTATGTATAACTTGGATTTAAATGAAAGACCTCACACCTATCTTTTGTGAGTAGGTTGGTTGATCTCTGGAAGAAAGAAAACTAAAAGTGAAAATGAAAAATGAAAATACAGGATTCTTAAGCCTCATGGTGCCTATGCCTCTTTTATTGTTATTATTATTCTTATTATTTTGGGGTCCGAAGATAAACATTACAAAACTTGGGCCGATCAAAAGGAACTCTAGCTCAAGTGGGTTATTACCCAAGGACGATAAGCTTTGTGCCTCATCAATAGAATTGCATTTGTAGATGCTAATGGACAAAATCTCCATTCGTTGAACCACCAATACCAAGGCTTCTAGGGGTGTTCACGGGCTGATTCGGATCGGTTTTGGCCAAATTTAGGATTCAATCTAATCAAATTTGATCGGTTCGATTTTCAGAAGAAACAAATTTCAAATCCAACTCAACTTAATCCATTTATGAATAGTTTGGTTCGGATCATCGGGTTATTCATTTTTTTTAGAATTACTATTTTATATGACGATTTTTTTCAAATATCTCATACAATTAACACAATATTATCAAATGTATGAAAGTAGTAAAATTGATTCATTTAATATCATAACATAATATTATAAAATAGACTTATAATATAAATTAAAACAAAAGATTTGTGAACAATATTTACTATAATAGTCTGAATCACAACTCCTTACAAATCAAGCTTTGTTATAACCAATTTTGTTGCAACCATATTTGCTGAAATAAACAAATAAACAAAATATGATTCTTTAATATTATAAACATGGTAAACAAAATATGAAAAAAAAAGTGAAACAAATAACAATATACCTGAAAGTAATACATTAAGAAGTTCCAGCACTTCAGTTTCAACATTTGGAGACCCAAAAATTTAAACATGTCTCAATTCATCAAGAACAGAGACAAAACTAGTATCCTAGTTCCCAGCTGCAACCTTTTCCAAAGTCAAGAAGAAGAATACAATAAAATAGTTACATTTACGCTTATATTCCTTAAGCAAATAGGTACCTTTAAATCCTGATTGAGAGTTGAAGAATCAAATTTGTCAAATGCTTCTATATGATCTCATAACAATTCTTTCAATGATGCAAATATAAACTATCTAATACTCTAATATTATTTGGAATGGAATACATACATGAACACGAAAATATGTTTCTATTTATACTAATTTAAATATATGATTTTAACCAATTTTTGAATGCAATCCTAAATATATTCTATTATATTATCCAATGCAATCTTAAAAATATTCTATTATATTATGCAATGCAATCTTAAAAATATTCTATCCTATTTTTTAATGCAATATTAAAAAATATTCTATCTTATTTTTTAATACAATCTTAAACATTTACAATATCATACCTTTTTTTATTGTCATTATTTTTTTTATTTTTAATATATATATATATAAATAATAAAATTTATATTATTATTACGGGTTCACGGATCGAGTCATTAAATCAACGGATCTATAAATATAAACCCGTGACCCAACCCGTACATGAACGGTTTTGATCGGTTTGGTTCGGTTTTGACCCAAATATATAAATGGCCCAACCCAAACTGTTTAGATCGGTTCGGGTTCACGGGTGACCCGTACCTATGAACACCCCTAAAGGCTTCTGAATTAAAGCTGAAAAAAGGATGTACACTTGAACATACCATACCACTGAAAAACATTTGAGTGGCCGGTATAATGGGATTATGTATTTTAGTGGATTGCTTAGTTCAGATGAACACTGAATATAGGGCTAGTAAACTAAATTGATAAATTGGCTTGAGCTATTTGAGAATTGTTATTAACGTTAATTTTGTTGAGTTCAAATAGCTTTTTCAAGATTTTTTTTTTTTATGAAAAGTTATTTGTTTATTGTAAAGTCACATTTTTGTTAATAGTATAACGAAAATGTTTATGGCAATTTTGTTTAAATATAAAACATTTTTTGTTAAGGATATTCTTTTAAAAAAGAGTTTAGTTGTGAACGAAAACAAAAATGGGTGTGAGAATAACAACTTGAGCTACTTTCTCTTCACTTAATTGTAAAGGATATAGACAGACTTTACCTAGTTTTAAATTTACATTGAGCCGTCTTTTGTTTCCATAGGTTAGGTTTTGCCCCCCTCCATGTCATCCTTTGTTGATTTTGCTATTTTTTATAATATTTTTGCAGGGTGGTTAGGAGAGTAGGACTCTGAAAAAAAATTCAAATATATAAAAACTAATTCATATTTAATTCAGGAATGGACTTCATACACCATTTGAAATTCCAATACACCATTACTTTAATAGTGCAAACCCAAAAATACCCTTAATGTTTTAATATTTATAAAACCCAATAACTTTGGTCTGCAACGCTCCCGCTCGTCCACCGTTCGTGCTCCCATCCTGCGTCGTGCTTTGGTTGATACGACCTTCATCGGAATCGGCCTTCTCTGTCGTGACATCGTCTTCTCCATTTGGTGGCTGCTGCATTTTGAGGTGAGTTCCTTCTGGTCTGAAACGACGTAGGGGGTTGCATACGGATTTTCGAATCCGTAAGACTCATATGAATCAGTCAATCTGTATGAGTCATACGGATTAGACAATCCGTAAGAGTCATACGGAGTGACTGATCTGTATGAGTCTTACGGATTGTCTAATTTGTATGAGTAATTTTTGTGTTTTAAATGAAGAAAATTTAAAAGAATTCAATATTAAGTATGTGTTTGAATTTAGGAATGTTTACTGATATAATATAGAAACAATATATGATCTTAATAGAGTTGATATGAAATTCGATGCTTATTTGTGATGCTAGTAAAGTTGATATGAAATTAGTGTGAGCATGCAAGAGCTACTAGTGAGGAACTTCTGAATTTGTCATTCATGATGCCTTGATATCAGCTAAGCCAAATTGAGCCTGTTGGAAAAGAGCAAGTTTGATGAACTTTAGGATAAAACTTTTAAAATATAAAATTGCTAACAGAACACACCATGGAGAATAAGATTACTCCTCCTGATATGGTCCAAGAAGGTAAATCTTGAATCCCTAATCCCACACTGTGATTTTTCTGAATAATACGCAAAGTAATTTTATTCAACAAAGGAATAGGTTTTACAATTCCCTCAACAAATTAGGAATGGTAGATTCCCAATTCCACTTCCCTCGAGACCACTATCTCTTACAAGGAATCCTCACAGCTACTCATATCTAATATTCACCCCCCCAACTAATCCCAACAACAACATTATTGATAACCTATACACAAAGACACTCACTTTACTAGTTGCCTAACTACCCCTTGCACTTAATTCTTTTTATTTTTCCTTTTGTACACTTGCCATTCCCTCTTATTATTATTTTCTTCTCTTGGTATCAACTGCTGATCTGTATCAATACCACCCTCCCTAAAATCAAACTTGTCCTCAAGTTTAAAATCAGGAAATTGACTCTGAATCATGTCATATTCTTCCCAAGTTGCCTCTTCCTTATTCTGTCCCTTCCATTGGATTAGCACCTGATGCACATTTGCATTGTCTTGTTTTACATATCTATCACCAAGAGCATTTTCTAGACAATAAACTGGAAAATCAATGCTCAATTCTTCAGGTAGACTAGCTTCCACCCTATTGAAAATGATAGGAATACTTCAATACAACCAAGAGGGGGGTGAATTGGTTGAACCTTGGTAATTAAAAATTTTCAATCAGAGTTTCCACAGGATCTTTATCACTTTAAAAATTATTTTGAAACCAAGAATCTTATATTCAATCAAATTCCTCTGTCAAGAAAATCAATAGACAACTGAAATCTTTCTATGCAAATAATTTGATTCACAACCAAAGCAATTAAGAGATGAAGAGATTAAAATAAAGATCAGCCACAATTTTTATACTGGTTCACTTCAAACACTATAAAGCTACATCCAGTTCTTTCACTCAACACTAGAATGGAGTTCCACTATTGCAAATCAATGTTCTTACAAGATATTACAAGCCTATCTTTATCAACCCTAGATAAAGTTCAGAAATCTAAAACACTATTAGATTCTTAGAGACCAACCCCATTGAGAACACTACTCAGCAACCTCTAGAGAAACACTATCTCTAGACATCATGCAAGAAACCCATTTACAATAAGTTAATCTTTACAGAAATCAAATAATAGATTTACAACCACAAAGAATAAGGAACGAATTCACCTGATAACCCAATGAACAAGATGCATATGTATGATTCACCAGGTTGAAAGAAAGAATAACAGATTCAATGCTTCCTTTTCCTTACTCTTTGAAACTCAATTATGCTTCACTCTTCAAATCAAAAACCCATATGAATTTTGATGAAGCCAATATGTTTTAGAACTCAGAAAACTCACTAATGAAAGCTCATGAATGTTTGTGATTGCCCAGAATACGAATTTCTCAACTCTTAAAATCACAGGGCAATAGGTTCTATTTATAACAGCTTTCTAACTGAAAATAATCGATTAATCACGCTCCTGTAATCGATTATTTCGCATATGTAATCGATTAATTCAAGAATGTAATCGATTAAAGTGTTTATGATGCGTTCTGGGTTTGAGCTATGAACATCTCCGTCACGAAATCGATTAAACCAGACACTTATGATTTTCCAAATGTACTGAGTAATCGATTACTGAATTTGGTAATCGATTAAGACAGACAGACCAATATTTTCAAATGTACTATGTAATCGATTAAATCAGCAGAACATGTTAGCCATAGGCATGATATGTAATCGATTACGAACTTCTGTAATCGATTAAGACAGACATTATGATATTTCAATTTTAGCCTAGGTAATCGATTAATTCGATATGTAATCGATTACATTGTTCTTGGTTTGTTTTCCAGAAGGCACGAAGAACAAAATAATCGATGCCAACATATATGTAATCGATTAAAGTAGGAAAACTTCATTTTTCCAAAAAACTTGATTTTAATTTGCCTTATTTGTTAAATGCTTTTTAATTGGTCCTCATTCTAACAATCTTAAATGAATGATTATGCATGATATGCACATTGGATTATCAGATAACACATCTTCCCTTTTACATGAATCAATTGATCTTCAAGCTTCCAAGGCACTTTGCAATGAGACATGTTGAAAGCACAAAACTCCAAAGCTTCATTCCATGTCCATCCTTTCATATCTCCTCTTGAATCAACATCTATGATCTCCCTTGGCCAACTTTAACTGAGAAGCATGGAAAACAGGGTGTATTCTGGCCTATGAGGGTAATTGTACTTTGAAAGCTATAGCCCCAATCTGTTTTTCAGTAAGATAAGGGCCATAATACCTAGTAGCCAATTTAGGGCTCAAATTCCTGAATAATAGTTCCTCTTAACATTTTGTATCGTCATCACTCAGATATTGATGTTCACTATATTATCTTCACTATGTTTTCTCTTCATAATTGTACCCTCAGAGATAATATAGTCAAATGAATAATGATTGAAAATTGTATACCAACTTTCCAAATATAAATCATTTCATTTCAAGTTTGTATACACTAGCCAAAATACACTATTAGTGACTCATAATACCTTTCAACTTTCTATAGTTACTTATTTCAGCAGTCGGTGTATTGATGTCATGTATTGTCATTAGAAAGTAACCTACATACTTCTTAAATTATCATAAAATGATTTTTGAATGGAACTGCTAGGATTATCAATGGAATATGTTATACAAAGTTCGTCAATGTCGGCATGGATATTGCCAGTGCCTCCTATGACATCCATAAACTTCTTCCTATCAGGAGCAAGCTTAATGATTACCTGTAGTTCAAATATTTAGTACACCCCAAACCCATATCAAGATCATATCAACAAAGCATCAAAAAGAACATTACTCTGAAGGTTGAACTAGCAAGCCAGCCATGCCACTTCTTCAGAGTCTTGTTATATGAATCTATACATGCTTATGACATTGCCCAATCTTCATGCTCAACAGTTTTGATTTTAAGCATTTCAAACCAATAACTCCATGTGTTGTGTTTTGGTGCATTGTCAAACTCATTTGTTAATTCCATTAGTTGCTCTAACTTCACTTGTGCTGTGAATGCAGAATATGGCTAGGACGAGAGGAGGAACGCGTCGGGCTGTTGGACGAAGTCCCGATCGAGAAGAAGGCCCTGCGTGGCGTAGGCCTACCGCATTTGCACGCCGTCAAAGGGCAGGTGTTGATGTGCCTCAGGATCCTCCTGTGCAGGAACCACACGCCGAGACTGCTGAACCGGTCATTGAGGATATGGAGACTGAGTCTGAATCTTTTCCAGGTGGGCCAGAATATTCTTCGGTGCTGACCGGGTTCGCCGATCATGTGGCTCTTAGAGTCTGGGCAGGACAGGTGTTGACATGTCGAATTACATAGTTTAAGGTGTATTCTTTTTGGTTATTGTTAATGTTTTACCTTTAATGATGTCTTCAATGCAAGAACGTCTAGAGTTAAAGCTCGCTTCCCATGGGCACAAGGTTATTAAATTCGGGAAGCCTGTACCTGAGATAGAAGGTTTTGTGGCTGCCATTGGTCTAAGTCCATTGATTGGATGCTCAGTGGACATAGGGGATAGGGGGTTGCTCTCTGCATTCATTGAGAGATGGCACCCCGAGACATGTTGTAACATCCTCAAAATTATATCTTGAATTCATATTTATAATTGAATTGTAGAAGTGTAATGATACTTGGATACAAAAACAATAGTTGAGGAGAAATGACCATATTGTCATTCCCTTAAAACAGAAATTACAAAAATGCCCTTGAGATGAAAATTACATAAATACCCCTGGATATTTTGGTTAGCTATTTTAAGGTAAAAATTACAAAAATACCCTTGGATATTTTAGAAAATTACAATCATGCCCCTAGAGTGACAAATTATCATAATACCCTTGAAGCTAAAATTGCCTAGACACCCTTAGAGATTTTGTGAAAACTTGATGAAATTACATATCACTCTTAAATGACAGAATACCAAAATACTTTGTGACAGAAAACCCTAGAATAGAATTTCTAAGAATTTTATAAGGTAATAACTTTGAAATTTTATTTCAAAGAATTCAAGCATTAGAAAAATAGGAAAAAATGATAAATAAAATCTGTGGGATTTTCTCTTAATTGTAGGATGAATAGACTTATTTAATAAAATGGTTTAGTAATTTTGATTGTCAAAAGTACTATCGACCAATCAGAATTAAGATAAAAACAGTCTTGTAAGAAAAGTCTGAATAGCACTTTGTATAGATTACTTGTGAGCAATTTTTATTGAAATTGAAGCCAGTTTCTGAAAAACTCTAGAATGCTATTATTCAATATTATCTTTAGGTAGAAGAGTTCAAATCAAACTTGACTTCCTACTAGAAAATGCCATGTATGAAGCCATATTGGGATTAGATTTTTCTTCATCATCAAAAATGATATGTGTACATAAAATAGCATAAAAGGAAGTAAAATTTGTCTTCCTTTTCCTTTGGCTTTGGTTAATCACGTGAATTAGGTAGAAAATGAGAGAAGTTTCATGAACATGCCAAGAAAAAGGACACTTGGAAGAAAGGTGTCATGCCTTGAATAATATGGATACAAGGTAACATGAAATGAAGCAAAGATTTTTCTCCCTTCCTCTAGTATTCACGTGAAACATGGAGAAGATAGGACAAACTTCATGAATGGGACAAGTGGTGGGACACTTGTAAAGGCCATGCCAAGTAAGTGGGACACTTGTAAAGGCCATGCCAAGTAAGTGGGACACTTGTAAAGCAAGCTTTATGATGAAGACAAGTGTTAGACACTTGTAAGGTACATGATGAACTTAGAAGATTTTTCTTATAAAGTAAAGGAATCATAATGAACTTAGTTAGAATCTAAAGGAATGAGAAGTGATTAAGTTAGGATGGAACTAAATGAAGGTAATTAAGTTAGGAAGGGCAAAAATGTCCTTGAATATTATATCATTTTCTAAACATTATATAAAAGGAGGGGGGGGGGGGACCTTAAGTGCAAGCCATTTTTCAAGACTTTCCCCCTACATACTTCACGTGAAGCTCTCTCCCTCACATCATCTTCATTTCACTTTCATCCTTCCCTTTAAAGTTTAAATCAAGTAAGAAAGAAACCCTACCACCTTGAAGAAATCACGTGTAAGGCAAGCAACCTTAGGAAGAGTTTGACAAGCTTAGTAGAAGGATATCAAGGCTTCATTTCTTAGAGGATTTCCCAAGGAAGGAAGCCATTATTCCATTCCATTTTCAAGACTCAAACTCACTTGAGGTAGGCTAGGCTTCAATCTCTAGTTAAGCATTTGTTTGGTTTAACCTATTTGCTTAATTGAGCATATTTATGGTTATTATTTAGGTTGGAAATTCATGTTATTTGAAGGCTATTTTATGATGTGGAAATGATGATTTATAGGCTGAAATATTAGTGATGTTTGAAAGTATATTAATGATCTTTGGAAGTGATTTTGATGATATTTGGGTTGTTTGTTCATATTTTTATTATGAGACTGTTTTATATTGATTTTTTTTTGAAGTAGAGGTTGAATGATGTGTAGTTAAATGGTTTAAATGCTTGAGTGATTAAATTTGAGGATGAAGTAGCAAGGTGGTAGGTGAAAGGAGATTAAGTTGCATGCTAAGTTTTAATCTTTTCTTGTGAAGGATTAAAGGAATTAGAAATTATTTGAGAGATATATTGTGGTATATTAGTTAGATTACTAACATGATTTTTATAGCTTGAGGATATTCAAAGGTCATGCCTAAGTGGTAATGATATTATTTAAATAAGGTATGGTGGTTTAACCATACTTATGGTACGTATGATGTTATGATAAAAATGTTTTTCCATAAGGTAATATGTATTTTGTTTATGGATTTTACTATGGATGGATGTTGATGTAATGATAGGTTGATTCATGTTTCCAAGTCCAGTACGAGATTTTGTGAAATAGAATCTGATACTACATACAATACGATATGTAGTGCCCAGGTGCAGATATATGGCAAAATTCATGCATGTTTGCGTAAGACGATCGCAGCGTCTACATCCAGTATGAGGTGTAGCTACATACAGTACGATATGTAGAGGCCATTTGTACCCAAGGATAGTTCATTTCATGCATTCATATAGTTTGCATAATTTTTATGGATTTGTTTGAATATATTGATGATTTACTAACATACTAACATGTTCGGTGGTTTAGTTTTGCCTACTGAGAAATTTTTATTTCTCACTAGAGTTGTTTCATATTTTTTAGATGGCAACAGTGGTCAATTTTGTTGATGACCTGGGTCGGTGATGGTGTAGAAATGAAGATATGAAGTAGGCTTTTGTTTGGAAAAGCTTGTACTTGTTTAATATTGACTTTTGTAACTAGGACTGTGGCTACATTAGTTTCAAATCTTTTGTAAGTTATATGTTTTAAAATTAATAATAATATACGCTTCTTAATAATTTAATCCTAATAATAATAATAATAATATTAATAATATCTAGTATAATGTTTAGGTCGTTACACATGTAGCTACACATGTAGCTTTCATCTGCCAATGAGGGAAATGACACTGACCTAGGACGACGTGTCTTCACTGTTGCATATCCCTGTTATGGGTGCATTCGATGCTTACGATCAGATTGACGTCGGTGAGGCCATGACCTTGTTGGTGGAGCTACTCGATGTGACTGTAGAGGAAGTTACAGCTGAGACGTCATAGTGCCACGGGGCATACGTTAGACTATCATGGCTTCGGGAGCTTTATTATGCGAAGTGTCAGACGAGGCAGTGGATATTAGCCTCCAGGGCCTACTTACTTCACCTTGTTGGCTGCACATTGTTTGCCAACAAGAGTGCCACACATATAGGTGTGGTATTCTTAGAGGCTTTCCGAGACTTCGATCGGTCTGCGGGATTTGCGTGGGGTGCGACTGCTCTTGTCCACATCTACGATAATTTGAGATACGCATGTAAGCACCACGGGAAACATCTTGCGGGCTACATTACTTTGTTACAGGTAATGATATAGTTTCATGCGTGTAATGATTAAACCTTATTGTATGCGTGTGTTTTATTTTGTTATTTCCTGACTTTATTCGTTTTAAATTTGAAGTACTGGATATACGAGCATTTTCCTACTATAGGAAATGTGGTTGGAGACGAGCACTATGATGAGAGGCAACCTCGTGCCTGCCGGTGGACGAGCGTGGAGGCCTTACCGGTGGCAACCTATCGTAAACGTATAGATAGGTTGACACTGTCTGATATCAGTTGGACACCTTATGGGGAGCATCGCGCCCACAGGGAGTTTGAGTCCATTAGTTTGTTTTCTAGTTTCCTTAGATGGGGTCATCACATGACTAGGTATTTACCTGAAAGGGTGCTTAGGCAATTTGGGTATGTTCAACAAATTCCACCCCTGCCTGTGTCCGATGTTCCTTCTATTGAAGACAGGTGGGTCCACTTCGCAGAGAACCTTATGGCAATCGGAGACTTGGTTGATTATCCAGGTAATTGTGGTGCTGCATATATGGGGTGGTTCTTCCGCATTTCCCACCCATTCATAACTCCGTTTCGATATGAGGAGGCTTATTCCCAGATTCCACCAGTGCCGCAGCCTGAGCAACTCAGACACATGATGCTCCTATAGTTAATCCATCCACTTATCCATCGTTACCTGCAAATTATCAGTTAATCAAATATCAAAAATGCATTTTGGTTTTCAAATATTGCCAAATCATGTCAAAGAAAAAGGATGTTTCACCTTGGACAATCCATCAACTAGTAGGGACCGCTTTATCCCACCAAACAACGCTCTATATTGATCGGTCCATTGTGCAAGTTCCATAAGCAGATGATTGCGTACTAATGACCAAGCTTCTTCACCATAACCTAATAAGGCAACAATTACTCGATATCCATAATTACCATAAGCTTTTACATTAGTTATGTCTATAATAAATTTATGAATAATGGATGAAATTTGATCGAGCATAGGAACCATCAGGTTTTTCATTAGAACATCAGATGAGGAACTGCACTGTTTAGGAGTAGAGCAACTGTTTTGCACAGAATGTAACTCATCAACATACTCAAAGTAAGACGGGTCCCTTCTTGTAGAATGTTGGTGCTTCGAGATGTTTTTCTTCTGAGCACCTTTAGTTTCGACCTTATCAGGTGGAGGGCACATGGAATTCAAATCAGGGTACCCAATTTCTTTAAGCTTAGACTTTAGTATCATTTTTCCACACAAATCAAGCTTTTCAAAACGATTAGATATGGCTTCCATCTCATCTATAATATCCCAAAAATTGAAATATGTTAGTTAGAGATAAAAAGAGAAATTACAAACAAAAAATGCTTAAAGGAGAATGACCATATTACCCTTTCCCTTGATATGAGAATTACTGATAATGCTTTGTCGAGACGCATCAAAAACAATTTTACTAAGCTAACTCTGTAGCACAGAGCTAACTGTTAAAAATAAGGAACACTCACAATTAACCAAGAGGGGGGGTGAATTGGTTAACCTTGGGTAATTAAAAAAAAAACTTTCTTTCAATATCAGAGTTTAAAATCAGAGTTAGAATGCCCTTAGGATCTTTAAAACAAACCCAGAATGAATATCCTTATCCAAGATCAATCCAAGACTTTGTAATGCAGCCAAATTAAGTATACAACACAGAATTCACATAAGGATAAACACACAACACAGAATTCACACAAGAATTAATAAAAACTGCAGAATATAAATCAGAAGACAAGATTTATACTGGTTCACCTCAAAACCTATGAGGCTACATCCAGTTTCTTCTACTCAACACTAGAGTAGAGTTCCACTATTGCATTTCTGTTTCTTACAAACAATTACATGCTTCTCTTCTTCAACCCTA
>PYAF01005751.1:0-30175 GCA_007407185.1 Glycine tomentella
TAAATAGATGCAACTCATTAAGTGAGTAGAGACTTTTAGTTTTACGAAGTAAGCCTTGTAAACACACTCTCAGGAGATTTTAGAAGCACCAAGGCTCTTTAGAAACATTCATTGATTTGGGTTCAAGAATCATGAAGACTCTCATGTGTTGAGTCATCTTTTCATGATTAGTTTTTTCTAAAGCATCATTTGTGAAAAAGAAATCATCAAGAAAGATCATGGCATTCATTCTCAGTCTGGTTTGATCATTTAAATTCATTCATTTCACTGAGGATGTTCAGGTGATATCTTTCTTTAATCAAGTTCTTTGTTGTTTTGTATTGAAATTGTATGTTTTGATAGTTTGTTGTTGATATAACAATTTGTATCCTTAAAGCATTACTAGATAGATATCTAGTGGGTAGAACAGAGAAGGGATCTTTGGTTCTTAGATCTTTTGAGAAGTCTATAGGTTTAGATTTTGAATTTTACCTAGGGTTGGTAAAAGAGACCTGTGTTTGCTTGTAAAGATAATCATTTTGTTATACTGGAAACTCTAATCAAGGTTGATTAGAAGTAAAACTGGATGTAGCCTCCGAGGTTGAGAGGTGAACCAGTATAAATCTTGTGTGTATTTGTAATTTTCTGTTCATATTCATATTGTTCTTGAAGTATTATTTTTGTTAACATCACAAGATTGTGTGAAACTCAAGAGTGGGTTGATTGAGATAAAAGTTGATTTTAAAAGTTTGATATTTTAATTGGTTAAGATACGATCTTTCTTTCAAAGTCTTCCGCTGTGTACAAAATTGTTTTAAATTTAAAAAACTCTGAGGAAAAACCAATTCACTCCCCTCTTGGTTATTTGCATAAGTGTTCATTCTATTTTTTTCATCATGTATGGTGTTAGGATCTTCATGTAAGGATCTTCATGGTCTAGCCCAGCAAATGGATGTGAGCCAATGAGACTGAGTAATGTTGGCTTCAGCTCCACAACCTTGTTGTTGAAAGGAGGGATGACTATGCTATTGCAATGCTTGGGACCTTGTTGATAAGCATAGTCTCCAAGAGTCCTCCTTACTGGTCTATTTTCTTCTCCGCCACGATCAGCCATATTGTCTTTTACCTCTGGTGAAGGAGGGTCAATAGACGAAGTTCCCTCAGAATGCTTATTAGATTCTTGTTTCTTTTTCTTTCGGATTTTCCTTTCAGTTTTGGAGATTTCTGGATCAAACTGAGGTTTATCTGAAGACTTATCTCGCATAAAGTGAAAGAAAAAAAAACTACAAGATTCTGTTAAGCACCAAGGTTTTAAAATAACAAGGAAAATGTATATACACAAATAGGAAATAAAGAAAATTCTACTAAACTGAAATTTTAAACAACCAAAGTAAACAAATCAAATCCCCGGCAACGGCGCCAGAAACTTGTTAGGATTTTTCACGGCAAGCGCACCGTTTTATCGTTGCAAGTTTACAAATTTGTAAAAGTTCGTCTCCACAGGGATTTGAGTTTACATCGATTGGTTTAAATTGTTACCAGTTTAGTAGTTTATATACAGATGATAAAAACGGAGATTCATATGTTGGTTTCGTGCGTAAAAGTAAAAGTTGCGGAAAATAAACGATTATGGAAAATAAACGAATACAAGTCAAGGAAGTGTAGGATTGAATTTCGTCTTGCTTATCCCTTTTAATTGATTTTACCTATGCATGTTCTATTCTTATTGACGCACACGTTTATGTAAACTTAATTCGATTCCTCGCAATTAAGTCCTAAGGATAGTTTACTAAATATCGATCCCTCGCATATTTAATTAAATACCCTAGCATTAAGCTTCTAATCACGTGTTTCGTGCGATCAAAACATTAAGCCCTATTCCTAGTAACGTAACATAGTGAGTGATTTAATTCAGTTCAAACCCTAAATTTACTTTCCAGTCTCCTTTAGGGTTAAATTCATGAAACTAATGATTAATTAGAATCAGGCAAGCGTAGAATAAAATCACCAATAAGGAATAGAACAATGCATAAATAATTAAAAGAGCATAGGGATAAGAAGAGTATGTCCAATCCTTAGGAAAGCTTAAGCGAACATCGGCGAACCTCCTCGAGAGAACCACTGACTAAGCTCGTCATCGATCCTCTTTTCGGCAGAATCTCCTTATACAATTCACTCTACCTCACTTCCCTAAGTTCTACACTCACTTAAGAACCAAAAACAACTTAAATATGAACAAGTAGGTGATTTGGGAGAGAAAAGCAATGGAATGCATCAATGCTACCTCCAAAATTCGTCCATATATATAGCCAAGGGCCTGCTGCTTGCTTTGGTCGCCCAGGCCACCAAATCCTTCAAAAAATGGGCGCTTGGGCGAGCTAAAAGGCTGTCTTGGAACTTGTTGCTCACCCAGGTGAGCAAAATAGGCATAAACTGGTGGCCTGAGCGAGTTGAAAGCTTAGTCATGAAGGTTTCTTTGGGCCTTGGTGCTTGTTGAGCTAGAATGCTGTTTGGGACTTCATTCTTTGCTTAGTTCACTTCCAGCTCTTGGTTTTCGCAAGCTTGATTCTTCCGTAACCTTTAACCCTAGCAAAATTAAAACATTTGATTGGACGAAATCTTTTCAAAACATAAAAGCATAACTTATCTTGACATAACCATCAATTAACTAGGTTTCTAGGGTTAACTTGTGAATAAATCAATTAAAATAACGGATAAGTGCCATATTTGAATTCTATTTTTACTAAAATGTGGCACTTATCATATGGTAAATTTGTTTACTTTTAAAATAATTATCTTAAAGTAATTCAAATGGTGTATACATCAAAAGTCCATTGATAAGAATGGGTTAGGGAAAGCATGAACCCAATTCCTACAATGATGAATAAAACAACAATCAAAATTCCTGGGGAGTTGTACATTTGTGTATTAATAAGTTGTCCACTAATTCTTAAAGCTCGACCTTTCCTGGGGATGAAACATATAGCCAAGAGAAACCATGAACCAGAATAGAAGAGCTTGCCCCACCCATGAGTAAATATTTCTTAGTAGCCTCATGATAACAACTGTCGAATCGTTACAAAAAAAAAATAAAACTAGGATTAATTTTTTAGTACAAGAATAACCTAGGTCGACTTAGTGATACAATTCAATTTGGTTCCAACTCCAATTCACTTATAAACAGCAGGGGGAATTTCAACGAATGATTTGTAGACAATAAACAAAAACTGAAAAACACAAATGAAAATGCATAAAATGCAGATACAGATAGAATTGATGAAGTAGATTATAAAACAAATTCAATAGCATCAACCCAATTCACCAAACCAAGCAATTTTAATTATCATAGTTCTGCAGATAATGATCATATTGTGTATGTTCAGTCAATATCAATAGAAGAAATTAAATTGAATTAACTCCTAAATCAATTGAAAATGAATCAGATTGAAATATCATCCAAACAATCTGTGATTAAATTTTGAAATTAGGAAATTAATCCATAACCTAGTCCATTTTCAATTGAAAGCACATTTATAATATTGAAAATCGAAAATAAGATTGAAGAAGTAGATGAACATTCACGCAGAGATTAAAATACTAAACCAGAACTCAAATTCTTCCTTGCTTGGATTGGATCCTTGGATTGATTGATTGTTTAGCCTTCCATGGTCATCACAAGTGGAACAGCAACGAAATATGTGCAAGAAAAAAGAAGAACAGAGATGAAAGGAAAGAATGGGCCTTGGTTAGGCTCATCTAATCTATCTAATTAAGCTAATTACACAAATTAAAGCCCAATCTCGCAGCCCAAAGTCCAAATGCAAAGGTTCTGCTTCCAAACCTAAAATGATCCTCAAAATGATAGAATAAGCCAGGCTTATCTCTGACAAAAGTGTAGCTGTTTTCCATAGCTTTCCAAGGATTAACCATATTCTCCATTTGGATTTCTATAAAATCTTATAGGGCTTGCACAAGGAAGATAGATCAAGAAAGCACAAAATCCGAAAATAAGCAACAATTATCAATTAAACACAATTATTTGCCTAAGACCAAAACTGAGTTAGGGTAAGAAAATAAGAGTCTAAGAGAGGTCAAATAAGCTATGAAGATTAGAAAAATACTAAAACTAAAAATGCTCAATCACCTCACTAGATCGTACATCTTTCTTGGTATATCCTGATAGTAGATAGAAACATAAACCAAAACATTCTAGAGCTACAAAGATAATTATTAAATTGTTAGTGTCACAATTGGATGAAAATATAAATTTTTTTTACTCTGTCAATGCATAGGCATTAAACTCTTATTATATTAAAATCTTTATAATGTATCAAAATCATACATTTATTTACCTCTTAAGGTTATGCTTATTTAATCAAAATATTATTCGACCTAGTTTATTCTTATCCCTATAGATTTGCGCAATGAATTTTCCTAACCATCTATCCACAGAGACTATGATGAAAAATTGTCTTTTGTGGTTATTAATCACTATCTTCGCTACAATCAATCAACTTTCTCTTCCCAAATACTGTAAACATTTCCTACACCAACTCTTTATTTAGCTGGCAGTGCTATGTAAGGACCCTGAAATCCACGTAAACAAAACAAAAAAGATTATCTTATTGTTAACCATGAAATTTGCGCTTGTTTTCATTAACAAACATAATTCCATAGGTAAATTCAAGGAAGGGGACAATTCTTCCTTTGGAGGCCTTTTATCCTCCTGGTAGGCCCTTCGCCATGGGTGTATGTGTTAAACTTCTATCAATATCAAAGATCAATCATTGAAACAAATTATGAACAAAAGAGTGATGAGTTTCGATAATATTGACTCCAATGATAATTCTAATAGTATTTTGATAATATTTCTAATAGAAATTTTGATAATAATTTGGATAGTAATTTATAATAATAAGAAGTAGGGATTGGAATAGTTAATTTTTTTGAGAAGAAACGAAAATTGGAAAAGGTAAGGTTTCAGGAAGAAATTTAGATTGGAAAAAGTAATAGAGCTTAGAGGAAAATAAAAACTAGAATTGAAATGTCGGTTGAAAACATTGTCTTAACCGTCAATATGTAAACATCAAATGAACTTAAGAAGAAATGAGGGTGTTACATGTTCCAACCATTATTACAATGGAACAAACTAGTATTTATAGACAAAAAGTTTGTAACTACCCATAACTTTCCAAATAACTTCCAATAACTTTAGATCATCATCTTCACCGTAGATGGCTTTTATCTTCGCTCTTGACCATTGATGACTTATATCTTCAATCTCCACCGTTGATATCTTTAATTGTCTTGATGCTTTTCAAATCAGTCTTCTAAATCTTTATTTCTTCAATCACTGTACAATTAGTCAAAAGACTATATTTTGACACTTAGTCAAAATAGTCTATTATCTCAATACTTAGTCAAAGATGTTTTTCGATAATAAAATAATGTTGATGTTAACAGAAGTCAAAATGAAAATATTGAAAATGAAGTTAATGTCTCATTACAGGTAGTGAATGAAAGAGAACAACTAAACTGTTTTGGTGAAAAGAAACTAGAATGCAGATGAGAATCTGATTAACATGCAACAAAATAAGATACTTTGAGGATAAAATGGCCCAAATAGAGATTTAGGCCTTGAACAAATTCAAATCCTCAAATTAATCAAATTATTAAATAAGCCTTGAATAGGCATGGTTTCAAAATAGGAGTCACATGAAGTGTAGTTTTGATAATTTGAGTCACTCAAATGAGTCACTTTATAACCCAATGGCACAACCACCTTATTTTGTTTCTAGCTTCCCTAATTATATTTTACAATTTGAGTTGCCAAGGGGTTATAAAGTGACTCATTTGAGTGTAGTTTTGATGATTCTTTGGAAGCCATTTGTGAAGTCACTTCAATATTACCCATAGAGTATGTTGAAGACTATCAAAATAGGAGCATACTGAGTGGTTATGGTAGGGAAGATTTTTTTGATGATCCTTCTCTAAGCCCAAAGATAGTTTTGGTTACACAAATTTCTTGTTTTACTTCTCATTGGAATGCTACAATTTTCAATTTGACATGAGGTGTCACATGGAGCCATTTGGTCGATGGAGGGGTTGCATTAAACATCTTACCAAGATTTATGTTATGGAGGTTTGGTAGAAGCGCAAAATATTTGATACCTCATAACATAATGGTGTCAGATTTCTATTGGAAGCTCTTAGATTATAATGGGATAGTTTGTTTAGATGTTTCAGTGGGTAGTAGGAGAAGACCTACAATGTTTCTAGTGATTTCCTTGGAAGCTAACTTCAACATGTTATTGGGAGGAGATTGGATACATGGAGTAAGAGCAGTTCCATAAACAGTTCATTAGAAGCTTTTCTTTTGAAATGCAGATGGAAAACATGAAATAGTCGAAGCTTATCAATCATCCTATGGAATCTATGTTGCCTTTGCAAGTGAAGGTGATCAAGCAATGGCAAGAATAGCTCCATTCGAGTGATAAAAAATATAAGTTTTTGTGTTAGAATGAAAATAAAGGTTTCCTTTTAATTAACAAGGCTGTAAAAAAAATGACCAAAGTTGAAGTCATAATTACATAAAAGGCATATGCGAGCTTTATGGATAGCCTATCGGCTTACGTAGTCGATAATAAGACATAAGCAGCTACTATGGCCGTTGAAATTGGAAAAATGGCTACTGCAGCCATCGAAATGAAGATGGATACTGAAGCCATCGAAGAAAAGAAGGGAAAAATGGATACTAAAGCCATCGAAGAAAAGAAGGAAATGATGAATACTAAAGCCATCAAAGTAAAGAAGGAAAAGATGGATATTGATGCCATCAAAGAGAAAACGGAACTACTAGATGATAAAGTAAAGTCTAAACATGTTTTCAAGTGGAAAATTGAGAAGTTAAAGTTAGACTATATTTATGATAATTCACCTTTAGGATTTGATAAATTGTTCTCCTCGTGATTAAAAAAGATGGAATCTCAAGATCCTTTGATGAAGTTAACCTTGAGACTGAAGAAAATTGAAAGCCTGTGTACATATGTTAGTAAATTGTTAGATGTTAGGCTCCAAGAAAGCATAATTTCTCTGTTACATGAGTTCAAGGATTTTTTTGCATTGGATAATGAAGACATGCCTAGACTCGGTAGAGAATTGGTGGAGCACAAATTTCCTATCTATGAAGGGAAAAAATCAATGAAGTAGGCACCAAGAAGATTTGTTCCCAATGTCATGGAGGACATCAAAACAGATATAGAGAGACTACTGGAGGCCAATTTCATTCGAACTACAAGGTATGTTGACTGGATTTCTAATATAGTTCCTATAATTAAAAAGAATAGGAACATCTGCGTGTGTATAGATTTTAGAGATTTAAATATAACAACACCTAAAGATGAATATCTTATGCCAGATATGCTAGTTGATTCAATAGCAAGCATTGAGATTTTAAGTTTATTAGACGGTTATTCAGGATATAATAAAATATATATTTCTAAAACGGATGTATCTAAAACTGCTTTTCGATGCCTGGGAGCATTAGGGACATATGAATGGATTGTAGTGTCGTTTGGTTTAAAAAATGTTTGTGCAACATATCAAAGAGCAATGAATCTTATTGATCACTATTTGACTAGGAAATTCATGCAAGTCGATATAGATGATGTTGTTGTGAAATCTGAATCGAAAGACAATCATTAGAACATTTAAGATTATCATTGGAAAGAATGAGAAAGCATGGATTGAAAATCAATCTATTGAAATGTGTTTTTGGTGTCTCTACAGGTGAATTCTTGGGTTTTGTTATTCATCAAAAGGAAATTGAAGTGGATTAAAATAAGGTGAAATTCATTTTGGAGACTTAGACGTAACTCCAAAGAATAAGAAACAATTTCAGTCATTATTAGAGAAAATGAATTTTCTCAGAAGATTCATTTCGAATCTGTCAGGAAAAACTAAAGTGTTTTCACCTTTACTCAGATTAAAAGATGAAGTTGAATTTGATGGGAAAAAGGGCACCAAGAAAATCTTCAATGATATCATAAGATATATGAACTAACAACAATCACACTAGAACGGGGATTGAATAGTGTGTTAATCAAATATATAATAAACTTTACAACTTTTAATGCAGATAAAGATGGAAATATAGAAGATGAAAACAGTATGAACAAAACACAAGAACCAAGAGGGGGTGAATTGGTTGGTCTTGGCCAATTAAAATTCTTAAACAATCAGAGCTAAAAAAATCGTATCACAAAATAGTCCAAGAAAGCTTTCAACCAATCAAACACCAAACCTTAAAGAATGCAATCATAAACTTTTCTGTTGATTGTGAAATGCTGCAGCAACGAATGACAAGTTATAACCACAAGAAAAGGATAAAGATGAAGTAGTCAATACAAAGATTTATACAGGTTCACTTCTCAACCTAGAGAAGCTAAATCCAGTTCTTCTAACCAACAAGTTAGAGTTCCACTAATAACAATATATTTCTTACAAGCCCTTACAACCACTCTTAATCACACCTAGATCAAAACAAGATATCTAACTAACGTAGATTCTCTGTGATCAAGACATAGAAAAAACATATCTCTACTCTTACCTTAAGAAACACCTATTCTAGAAAAGTCTTAAGAAAAACTATTGTTATAGTTACACAAAAAAAAATTCAAAAAGAATTTACAAACAAGTTGTGTGAAGAAAAAAACCACCTGATAATCCACTACTAATGTATGCAAAAGATTACCAGACTTAAATTAATGGTGAAAGAAAACTACTTCAGAATTTTCCTTCCAAAATCTTCTTTTGAAACTTTGCCCAAAAAGAAACCCTCTTTAGAAATCTTGAAGCTTGAGGATTTGTGGGACTAACTCAAAATAACACTTTGAATCTTTTCTTTCTTCAGAAAGCTTATGAAAATACTTTGATAATTCATTTTGTTTTTCAAAACACCCAATAGCTATTTATAGAAACTATTTGTAACTGCCAATAATCGATTAATTCACTTATGTAATCGATTAATTACTCATTTAATCAATTAAAGTGTTCTTGAACTTTCTGGAAAAGATTTATGAGCAATGTAATTGATTATTTTGCAATGTAATTGACTATCACATAAAGTCTTTGTTTCAAGATGCGCCAAGTAATGGATTACCACCATATCGTAATTGATTATCACAAGAAGACTATTATGTGATTTTGTGTAGTGTAATCGATTACCATACTCTGGTAATCGATTAAAGTGTTCTTTAAAACTTAAGTAATAGATTACCATTTGCTGGTAATCGATTAAACCAGTGAGAAATTGTTTTTCCAAAACTTAAGCATGGAATACTTGGCTTTTTATGCAATCATGAAACCTTATGTTTCAGAAAATATTTTTCACAAAACTTATGCTTTTATTAATACATGAATGCAAAAACATGAATGAGCTTTATGCAATGGATCATAGGAAGTCTCATCTTAGACATACACAAATTACAACTACCAATCAATTGAATTGGCATGTAAAAAGCCTAAATATTTTACTGCCTAAGAGATTCAGCTTCTTGATCCTCTTGGGCTCCCCCTGATTCTAACAATCCCCCCCTTTTCGACTTTGATCATGCCAAACTTCATTTGAACATCTTGATCCTTAGTGTTCTTCTTAGGATAGAGTTTCCAGGAGCTTTTACTTAAAACCTGAAAAAGAATCAACTCCTAGCCAAGACCAGGTGTTAAGTATTCTTTGCATAAACTCTATACATCATAAGCATTTGTATTGCTCCCCCTTTCTTATGTAATTTCTGTTAGTATATGGATGTCCTATAGACAATCTTTTCATTAGATTAGGACATACATGTACTTTTCATATTGTCATGAATAAATTATAAACGCTCTTTATCTTGTTTCATATTCTGTCTCGATATCATTATTAATATATGAGTAACTGGATAAAACCCTTGGTATAGAATAGGTATCTCTTGAGTAACAGTGATGGGATCACAAGCATGAGGATTCAAGGATACCAGATGTCTATTACTCCTAATTTTAAGTTCCTAGTCTAGAGACACTGAGAATGGGGATCAGTGGTCTCGGGTAAGACTAGCACGGCCTATCTACTTGTATGCAGATACAAAGTAAAGACCTCATACAGAGATGGAGATGTCTTAGCTAAAGTCGGGTGGACTTATAAGGGTATAGCTCGTACTGAATGGACCCACAAAGAGACTCTATGAGAAAATCTCACAGATAGTATCATTAGAGTAGTCTCTTATTATTTGGGTGTGTCTTTCCTTAGACCAAAAGTTTTCACCTAGACTGTGTTCTAGAAGACATGTTTTGATTGTATACCTCGCCTGCCTGAAACATGGAGACACATAGGTATACCTTTGGGCATGTCCTGAAAGAACACGAGTCTAGGGTGACTAGCGGAAGGAATTCGTCAAATCTCTATGAGACCTCGGGATGACATTTACGGGACTCGGGAATCTATGCATAGTAAAAGAAATCATGAGATGATATGCCTTTAGAGTTAGTAAAATTGGAGACTCCCTATTTCATATTAAAGCTTACCCTAGACCGCAAGGGCAAATACGTTTCCTTACCCTAGGTTTTATGGGAAGGTAACCGAGACGAAAGGAAATACATACAGAAACCAAATAGATTTAATAGGATGATCTTGTCATTTACCTAACTAGTTCTGGGGCATCAAAGCATTGCTAGTGCTCTGTGTTGTCATTAAATGGGTAGTGGCCTTGTTGGGCCCAAACTCATCTATGTCAGTAGCTATGTTGGGCCTAATGGGTCACACACTAACACTTTATTGTCATGACATTATAGTATTAAATGTTTTGGGCCTAATAATGGTTGTTGGCCCAAGAAGGAGTATGGATACCTATCTTAAAGAGAAGGGGCGCATGAATGAAGTTAATGGGCATGGATAGTCCAAGACATTATTAATTAATTTAAATAGTTAAATTACTTATCTAATATTTAAATTTGATAATTTAAACATTTTAAATATGAAGTAACTATAGTAGTTAGTTTCATATCAAAAAGAGAAGATGAGAGCTAGATTTGAATTTGAATTCAACTAGCATCTTATCATGATCATGTCTTATATTTTAGGAAGAAGTTTGAGGGCTGATTAGGGGCGTTACATATGGCTGGATATTTAATTATTATTTGGAAAAATAATTCCCAAGTAATTGACTTGGTCTTAGGAGGATATGATGGGAGCTTGTTGGCAATTTTTGAAATGCAAACACTCCATCTTATCTTCACATGTGGGTGCTCTATAATCAGATTTTTGGTTAAAAAAAAATCTAACTCAAACTCTTCTATAAAAGTGTGCTATTGTGATCATAGTTCTCTAAGAGTTTTTGAGAAAAACCCTATCTACCTTTCTCCACTTTCACGTGCCCTTGTGTGAGTTTTTGACAAAAAAAATTCAGCCACCAATATCATCTATTGGTGAGTCTCTTAGATAAGTAAAACACTTTGAAACCTAACCTTCTTCCTCTCCATTGGTGCGCCTAGCCTGCCTCCATTGGTGTTTGTTGGTGGCCTTCAAGAACCGTTCTTGAGTCTTGACAAGGAGTGGTGTGAATCAACATTAGAGGGCTTGTATCTTCAAGCCTATCCTTGATCATCAAGTTTTGAATATAAACAAGGTAATATCTATGTCTTAAAGAATGATTCTTGTGAGGTATGAGTGTTTCTGCCTGAAAATTTTTTGTTTTTCTTCTCACATGCTTCGGGCTTCAAGGCCCAATCTTTCAAGTGGTATCAGAGCCTGGTTGTTTTACTATCGACGGATGATGGTACCTTGTTTGTTATAATATGTTGTTTGTAATATGATTACGCTTTACATATATCTTTGTGTTCATGGTTTTGTTTCTTTATGATTCTTTGTGAAAGTTTTCAAACAAAACATCTTTTAAGAAAGGAATATGATTCAACCATGATATGAATATTCAAATGCATTGTTTTCTCCATAATTTTGTTTTCAAAATGCATTAAATATTCTATGCATGCCGTGGTCACATGAATAAAATTAGGGTTCTTAATTTTGTTCATTTTGATCTTGTTAATTTTTTTGTTTTGTTATAATGAATTGTTCATGAGCATTATTACATAATATTTTTGTGACAAAATTTCTCATACAAGTCTATGTATATAAATGGTTGATTGTATGGTTTAATTTTTGTGTTCTTTGAGAAAGAATCAACAAAAATTTGAATTATGTATTTGGATGCATATTTCGGCCATTTGAGAAATAATAATATTGTGTGCTTGTTAGTTGTCTAACTTTTAAGGTCCAGATATGGAAGGGGATGGTCATGGTGCTCGAATTTAAATTTTGAATTTAAATGTTTTAAATTTGAATTCAAATTTTGTTTTAATTTAAACTGGAGTTGTAATTTTGAATTTTAAATTTTGTATATTCTTTTGTTCCTCCAAAGATGTATTGGAGTTTCTTTAATTATTTTCTAATTAGAAAAATTAGGCTAGTGGCATTTAGGCATGGAAGATTTCATGATGGAACCGCAACCTAGGAGCAAGAAGAAAGAATGCACGAGCACCATGACTCTCTCATATAAAATCTATTTTATGTATGCTTGTATATTTTAAAACGACTAGTGTGCTGAGATAGAGTATCGCGGATGTATGTTTTAAAAACGACTAGTATGCATGAAATGGACAACCTGAATGTATGTTTTATTATGCATGGAGCGACTAGTGTAATCCGATAGATGTTTGACATAGGATACGAATAGCATGATAATAGTACTTACACGTTTGATGAGACCCATTAAAATAAAAGAAACCCTTAAAAGGAATCAATTATTAAGCACATGATTACCTCCCACCACCAATGCCACTCGAAGTTCTTCTAAATGGTGGTGCGCCACAACTCAGTTGGGACCCACTGTTTCGTTGAGTAAGAGCAGTATTAGAAGTGTGAGACACTTAAGGTGCTGGTTAGTGCTTAACTGAATGCATGAGTTGTAGGCTTAGCCGGGCTTATGTATTTGGGGTAATAGTGCCAGGTTGGTTGCATGAGATGCACCACTAAGTGACAAGGAGTTGTCAACCTGATGCTAAGAGAAGGTATGAGATATTGTTGATAAGGATCAACCCATTATTTAGTTTAATTTTGCGGTCTCAGATGAAGATTAAAATAAATAATTGTACTCTTAATCCCACCAAGGTAATTTTAAGATAAAATAACCCTAAGTCAAAATAACAAAGGTCATTGACTTAGATAAAATAGTGGGAGGGGCATATTGTTTAAAGTCTTTAATGATTTGTTCTTATTTCATGACAATATATTGATTAGTTTATCTTTACATCTTCTCAGTTAATAGTATGACTAATCAATTGTCACTGCGCTCTATTCTCGATACAAACAAACTGAACGGTTCAAATTTTTCGGACTGGTATCGGAACCTGAGAATTGTTCTTAGGGCCGAGAAAATCGCTTATGTCCTAGAAGGTAATTTACCCATAGCTCCTAAGGAAGGGGAAGCTGATTATGAGTTCTACGATATGGAAGCTCATAAACAGCACATGAATGACAATATAATGGTAGTATGCATCATGTTGGCATCCATGTCGCCTGAGCTACAAAAGCAGCATGAGCATATGGATGCTCCCTCTATCATCTTGCATCTCAAGGAGTTGTATGATGTTAAAGGCAGGCATGAGAGGTATGAGACCTCTTGAGAATTGTTATCGTGTAGGATGTCTGAGAGCATGGGTGTGAGCACTCATGTTCTTAAGATGATCGGGCTCATTGAGAAGCTAGGAATTCTAGGCTTCGTGATGGATGCCGAGCTAAGTAATGACTTAGTCCTCACATCACTTCCACCTTCCTTTAGTCAATTCATTATGAATTACAACATGCATGGGATGCTTGTGAGCTTGCCTGAGTTGTTAAGTATGTTAACAACTGCTGAGGTGTCTATCAAAAAGGATAAGACACACTCTCTTCTGATTGGTGGGCCTAATAAGGCCAAGGGTAAGGCTAAGGAGCCTGCAAACGGAAACTCCCTTAAGCCCAAAGGAAAACCCAAGAAGAAGAGGGGCAACAAGAAGGGTAAGAGTGCACCTAAGGACAAAAACGATGTTGTGTGCTTCCACTGTGGCAAGACTGGGCATTGGAAGAGAAACTGTCCAGACTACCTGAAGAGTGTGAAGGACAAGAAACATAGTGATGCTTCTGCCTCAGGTATTTACATGATTGAGATCAATTATTTTTGTGCTAATCCGACTTCATGGGTATTAGATACCGGTTGTGGTTCTCACATCTGCAATATGTTGCAAGTACTTAGGAGTCCCAGGAGATTGGAGAAGAATGAGGTTGACCTCTGCGTTGGTAATAGAGCAAGAGGAGCTGCTGAAGTTGTTGGAGATATAGACCTCATTTTGCCTACGGGTCTTTTATTGCATTTGAATAATTGCCTTTATGTTCCGGGCATTTCTAGAAACATTATTTCAATTTCTTGTTTAGAACGAGATGATTTTTCTTTTACTATTAGGGATGGTACATTTTCTATCATTATGAATGATATGGTTTATGCTACTGGTTTTTTGGTAAATGGCTTATATGTTTTAGAAACGGGAACAAAAGTTCTCAATGTGAATGTGAAATGACCTAGGAAAGATAATCAATCTTATCTGTGGCACTGTAGACTAGGGCACATAAATGAAACAAGATTGTCTAGGATGCATGCAAATGGATACCTAGATTCCATGGATTTGGAATCCTATGGACAATGTGAATCTTGTCTATATGGTAAAATGACTCGTCACAAGTCCAAAGGGCTTAAGAGTCATAGGACTAGTGAGTTATTAGAACTCATTCACTCTGATGTTTGTGGCCCAATGTCTATAGAGGCTAGAGGAGGATACTCCTATTTCATTACCTTTATGGATGATAAATCGAGATTTGGGTATGTTTACCTGATGAAATATAAATTCGAGGCCTTTGAAAAGTACAAGGAGTATAGGAATGAAGTAGAGAAACAGCGTGGAAAAATGATTAAAACATTACGATCAGATTGTGGTGGTGAATATCTGAGCCATGAGTTTCAGGATTATCTGAGAGAATGGAATTCTCTCGCAGCTTACTGCACCTTACACACCACACCAAAATGGTGTTTCCGAAAGGAGAAACAAAACCTTGTTAGACATGGTCAGGTCTATGATGAGTGAGACTCAACTTCCAAAATCGTTTTTGGGATATGCCTTAGACACGGCGGCATACCTTCTAAATAGGGTACCGTCTAAATCTATTCAAACCACTGCATATGAGATATGGAATGGTAAGAGACCCAACCTGAGTTATCTTAGAGTATGGGGATCGCCAGCATATGTCAAATCATTGACATCAAACAAGCTTAGTGCTAAAAGTACTAAATGTCTATTTGTGGGGTATCCCAAAGGTACTAAGGGATACTACTTTTACTCATTGGACGAACACAAGGGGTTTGTGTCCAAAATGATAAATTCCTTGAGAATGATTTACTCTCTCAAGGAGCCAGTGAGAGTAAAATTGATCTTGAAGAAGTTCAAGGACCACAAGAATAGATTGAGGAACCCGAGTCTGCACCACAGGGGACGTTCTCCAATGGAGAAGTAAACACACAACTTCGTAGGTCTACTAGGATCATCCATCCACCTGAGAGGTATGGGTTTGTGATTGAGAATCAACAAACCATAGAGGATAATGAACCAAGTAACTATGAGGAGGCAGTCAAGGACGTTGACTCCTCTAATCTAGCCATGAAATTTGAAATAGATTCGATGTATCAAAACAAGGTAAAACCTTGGTTCCACAACCGCAAGAAAAAATTTCTATCGGAAATAGGTGGGTCTTTAAGAGATAGACTGACGCAAATGGCAACGTTCAAACCTATAAAGCTAGGTTGGTTGCAAAAAGATATCATCAAAGACAAAGTGTTGACTAAGAACACTACTAGGTTGGTTCCACTATTGCAATTTTCAGTTCTTACAAGTTATTACAAAGTCTCTTTTTATCAATCCTAGATAAAGTTCAAAAATCTAAAACTCTATTAGATTCTTAGAGACAACCCACTGAGAACACTACTCAGTTAGAGAAACTCTATCTCTAGATTACCAGCAAGATAGTCAATCAAATATAGAATTCACAAAAGAAACAACCTCAAAGTTTAAGGAAAGAAGTCACCTGATGATCCAATGAATAATATGCATATGAATGACTGCACCAAGTTGAAATATGAATACAAACTCAGAACATCACTTCCCTTAAGCTTTGAAAAAGAACTTCTTGCTTTTAGAAACACTTAACAACCCATGAATGTTTTTGTGAAAAGCAAGAAGTTATTGATATAATCAATTTTCCAAAAAGCACCAAGAACAAAATAATCGATTCTTTTCATGATATAATCGATTAATCCAGTATGAAATGTTATTTTTCCAAAAACTCTTGATTTATTTCAAAAACTTTAAACAATCTATCAATAACTAATTGACTTGATGAATGATATGAATGCAATGTATTTGGATCACCAGAAACACTTCCTCCTTTTACATTTAATCACAAGATGTTCTTCAATCCTTCAAGGCATGTTGAAAGCTAAAACTTGAACCTTGAACCAATGTTTGCTTATGCTTCAAGCAGCTCCCGCTGAAATCAACAATGGGAAGGTGACTGAGACAAAAGGAAATACATACGGAAACCAAATAGATTTAATAGGATGATCTTGTCATTTACCTAACTAGTTCTGGGGCAACAAAGCATTGTTAGTCCTCTGTGTTGTCATTAAATGGGTAGTGGCCTTGTTGGGCCCAAACTCATTTATGTCAGTAGCTATGTTGGGCCTAATGGGTCACACACACTAACACTTTATTGTCATGACATTATAGTATTAAAGGTTTTGGGCCTAATAATCGTTGTTGGCCCAAGAAGGAGTTTGGATACCTATCTTAAAGAGAGAGGGGCGCATGAATGGAGTTAATGGGCTTGGATAGTCCAAGACATTATTAATTAATTTAAATAGTTAAATTAATTATCTAATATTTAAATTTGATAATTTAAATATTTTAAATATGAATTAATTATAGTAGTTATTTTCATATCAAAAGGAGAAGATGAGAGCTAGATTTGAATTTGAATTCAACTAGCATCTTATCATGATCATGTCTTATATTTTAGGAAGAAGTTTGAGGGCTGATTAGGGGCATTACATATGGCTGGATATTTAATTATTATTTGGCAAAATAATTCCCAAGTAATTGACTTGGTCTTAGGAGGATATGATGGGAGCTTGTTGGCAATTTTTGAAATGCAACAACTCCACTTTTTCTTCACGTGTGGGGTGCTCCATAATCAGATTTGTTGGTTAAAAATCTTACTCAAACTCTTCTATAAAGTGTGCTCTTGTGATCATAGTTCTTTAATGGTTTTTGAAAAAAAAAAACTATCTACCTTCCTCCCCTTTCATGTGCCCCTTGTGTGAGTTTTGACAGAAAAATTCTGCCACCAATATCATCTATTGGTGAGCCTCTTAGATAAGAAAAACACTTTGAAACCTAACATTCTTCCTCTCCATTGGTGCGCCTAGCCTGCCTCCATTGGTGTTTGTTGGTGGCCTTCAAGAAGTGTTCTTGAGTCTTGACAAGGAGTGGTGTGGATCAACATTAGAGGGCTTGTATCTTCAAGCCTATCCTTGATCATCAAGTTTTGAATATAAACAAGGTAATATCTATGTCTTAAAGAATGATTCTTGTGTGGTATGTGTGTTTCTGCTTGAAAAATTTTTGTTTTTCTTCTTACATGCTTCGGGCTTCAAGGCCCAATCTTTCAATTTGATATCATGTTAGATTAAGAGCAAGGTTTATGTTCAGTTAAATCATAGAAAAAGTTTATTATTTTCTTCCCTTATTTTCTTTTATTCTCCCGTACCCTGCATATGTTCATTTTTCTCCCCCTTTTGGCTTATCAAAGACAAAATATTCTAGTAATAGTGAAATAAGGAAAGGAATATTTAGACAACATAAAAGCAAATTTTATTAATGATTCAAGGTGCAAACATGAACGTTAAACATCAAAGATCATGGCTGAAAATAAGAAAATAAGAACAACACAATCATAAGCTAAACATAGTTTTGCTAAAGGAGAGAATGAATTTTAGGTGTGAGGAGTTCAGGCTTAGGAAATCTGAATTTATAGAGCTTTTCCTAGTTTTAAATTTGAAATCTTGATAATAGCTATCTCGAATTCCAAGGTGGTCTGAATTCACTAAACCATAATTTGAATTTGAATTTAGAGATAAGATGTCAGTTATTTTTCATTGATAGTTGTGCAAATTTGCATAAATGCCATAAGTAATCGATTACAGAACCCTTGTAATCGATTATTCCAGGGCGAAGTATTCCTCTGAGCTTAGTGTAATCGATTAATTCGAGGACATAATCTATTACTCCAGAGAGTTTTTAATTTTAAAATTTCCTTTAAGCATCAAGTAATGGATTAATCCATTGTCGTAATCAATTACTCCAGAGAGTTTTCAACTCGAAATTGCCTTTAAGCACCAAGTAATAGATTAATATGAAAGCGTAAACGATTACAACAGAGAAATACGCAACATGAATAGTTAAATTTATCCGAATTCGTATTTTAGCCAAATGTGGTGCATAATGAATTTGTTAGTTGAATTTCATGTAGTCAAACACATCATAAGCATGTTATCAGATATTAGATTCATCAAGAATTCTTAGCATGTTCCTAAGAGCATAGTATCTATCTCTAGCAAGGGGTTTAGTAAAAATATCAGTAAATTGATTGTTTGTATGAATAAACTCAATTGAGCAATTACCCTTTTGAATGTGATCTCTTAGAAAGTGATGTCTTATCTCTATATGCTTTGTCCTTGAGTGAATTATTGGATTCTTTGATAGGTTGATAGCAATTGTGTTGTCACATAGCAAAGGAATTTCATTCAATTCAACACCAAAGTCTTCTATCTGTTGCTTTAGCCACAAGCTTTGAGCACAGTAACTCCCAGCTACAATGTTCTCTGCCTCAGTTATTGATAGAGAAACACAAGATTGTTTCTTGCAGTGCCATGAGATCAATGAACTTCCCAACAAATGGCATGTTCCACTTGATCTTTTCCTATCTAATTTGCAACCTGCAAAATCAGAATCTGAGTAACCAATTAAATTCAGTAATGGATACCATAGACTAACTTTTGGAGTTGATTTAAGGTATTTGATGATTCTCTTGAAAGTTGTGAGGTGTCATTCTTTTGGATTATCTTGATATCTTGCACATAAGTACACACTCAACATATATCTGGATGGCTTGCAGTCAAGTACAATAGTGATCCAATCATTCCTCTGTATTGTGACTCATCAACCTTTTTGCCTTTTTCATCTAAGTCAAGGTAAGTTGTGGTTGGCATAGGAGTTGTAGCATCCTTGCTTTTCTCCATGTCAAATTTCTTGATCAATTCATTTAAGTACTTTGTTTGACTAAGAAATGTCTCATTCTTCATTTGTTTCACTTGAAGTCCAAGAAAGAATGTTAATTCTCCCATCATTGACATTTCAAATTCATTCTACATAGAGATTGAGAATTCCTTGCACAATGAATTGTTAGTTGACCCAAAAACAATATCATCAACATGTATTTAAACAATTAATATGTCATTGGTAGATTTCTTGAAGAACAATGTTTTATCCACTTGTCCTCTTATGAAGGATTGACTAAGTAAAAAGTTGTTCAATATTTCATACCAAGACCTAGCTTTAAGCCATAGAGAGCTTTCTTTTGTTTGAAAACATGATTTTGATGTTTAAAATCAACAAAATCAGGAGGTTAATCAACATAGATTTCCTCTTCTTTATAACCATCAAGAAAGACACTTTTTACATCCATTTGGAATAATTTTAAATCCATCAAACATGCAAATGCAAGCAACAATCTAATGGCTTCCAACCTTGCAACTGGAGCATAGGTTTCTTCATAGTTGATGCCTTCCTCTTGGTTGTAACCCTTTGCAACAAATCTAGCTTTATTTCTGACTATGATGCTACTTTCATCAAGTTTGTTCCTAAAAACTTACTTGGTGCCTATTGGCTTTTGAGAAGAAGGTCTAGGAACAAGTTCTCATACTTCATTTCTATTGAATTGGTTAAGTTCATCATGTATGGCAAGCATCCAATGTTCATCAAGTAATGCTTGATCAATAATCTCAGGTTCAATTTCAGAAACAAAAGTCATATCACAACATAAATACTTGAGAGAAGATCTAGTAGATACTCCCTTGGTTACTTCACCAATTATGTTGTCAAGGGAGAGATCTCTTGTTGTTCTCCAGTCCTTAGGCTTTTGAGTAGGTGTTGAGTGATCAATCTCTTCATTTGATTCATCATTTTTCTTCACAGTTGATTCATTGATTTTGACATAATCTTCTATTGGACTTGCATCATTATCTCAACTTTTTTCCTCTTTTGAGGAGTTAGATTCATCACAAATAACATGTATAGATTGTTCCATGCATAAGGTTCTTTTATTGAAAACTCTATATATGCTTTACTTTGTAATCAATATCCAAGGAAGATAGCTTCATCAGCCTTTGCATCAAATTTTCCAAGAGACTTATTTCCATTGTTTAAAAAAAACATTTACAACCAGGAGCTCTAAGGTGTGAAATGTTTGGTTTTCTACCTTTGTATAGTTCATAAGGAGTTTTCTTTAAGATGAGCCTTATGAGTAATCTATTTAAAGTGTAACAAATAGTGCTCACTGCATCAGTCCAAAAATGTTTTGGCAAATTTGTCTCATTAAGAAGAGTTCTTTCTCTTTCTTCAAGAGATCTATTTTTCCTCTCCACAACACCATTTTGTTGAGGTGTTCTTGGAGCTGAAAATTTGTGGTTAATTCCATTTTCTTCACACAACTTTTCAAAATGCTCATTTTGGAATTCACCACCATAATCACTTCTTATTGAGATAATTTTGCAGCCTTTTTCATTTTGAACAAGCTTGGCTAATTTTCTGAAAGCATTAAAAGCATCACTCTTGAATTTTAAAATCAAAGTCCATGTGAATCTTGAGTAGTCATCAACTATTAGAAGCCCATAATAATTGCCACCTACACTCATAGTTCTTGAAGGACCAAACAAATCCATGTGAAGCAATTCAAGAGTTCTTGAGGTGGAAACAAAGTTTTTATTTTGAAAAGAGATCTTTGTTTGTTTACCCTTTTGACAAGCATCACAAAGTTTGTCCTTTTCAAACTTAAATTTAGGTAAACCAATAACTAAATATTTTCTAATGAGCTTGTTTATGTGAGGCATGTTAATGTGACTAGTTCTTCTATGCCACAACCATGATTCATCAATGTTACTTACTAGGTAGTTAATATTATGAATGAATGCATGTTCTACAGCAAGTAAGTAGATGTTGGGTTCTTTTTCCAGCATGAATAACCTCATCAGATTGGCCATCACATATTAAAGCAGCAATTATCATTAAAGGATACCTTTAATCCTTTATCACACAGCTGACTTATACTCAAAAGGTTGTGCTTTAGGCTTTCCACATAAAATACATTTCTGATTTTGGTTTCAAAGTTTTTACCAATATTTCCTTCTCCATAGGTGACAAATCCTCCATTCTTTAAAGTCATATTTGTAAGCATGGATTTGTCACCAGTCATGTGTATAGAGCATCCACTGTCTAAGTATCATAATGATGTTTTAGCTCTAAGGCACACCTGTAACAATCAAATCAAGTAGCAAAGAAAGGCACCCAATTAAGGTTGGGTTCATAAGGGTTAGCTATTTTTCTCTTTTTCTTAAGAACCCATATGCAGTCTCTATTAGGCACATAAAACATTCTAGCATAACACTTATGAGATGTGTGACCTTCCTTCATACAGTAATGACATATAATAGATTTTGATCTTCTTTCCAAATAAACTTGGTTTTTTCAATAGGTTTTGTTTGATGTTTGTAACCCAATCCAGATGTATCTCTAGCATACTTTTGCACACTTAACATTTGATTCAAACTACATTTTCCTCGATAAAGCTTTTTTAGGAGATCTACCAGGTATAAGATTTCACTTTGTAAAGTCATGCATTTTTCAAGTTGGCTCTTTTTGAATTCATCAAACTCTTTTTGCAAAGCTTTGTTTCCCTTTACTTTTGAAGAGGAAGAAGCACACACGCACCCATTTGCTTTGTAGCTTGAAACAAGTTCTCATTCTCTTCTTTCAAGTTACAAAGTTCAGCTTGCATTGAACCAAGTTTAGTGGTATGCCATCTAAGGTTGCCTTTTAGCTTATTGTTGGAGATTACAAGTTTTTTTAGCCTCCTTATGCATTTCATAGAAAGCATCAATAAGTTGATCAAGTTCAGGATTTACTTCTGATTCAGCACATGAGTCATCTTCATTAATTGTTGAAGTTAGGCAAACATTTGCTTCTTCATTTTCACTTGATAATTCAGAAGTTGTTTAAGCATCTTCTTCCCATGCAATGTAGGCTTTCTTTGATTTTCCATCTTTCTTTGCTTTCTTTTCACCTAAGTGTTTCTTCAAATATGTAGGACATTCAGATTTGATGTGGCATTACTTACTACATTCAAAGCAGTTGTAGTTGGTGTATCTCCTTTTGTTGAACTTGGTGAACTTTCTGTTCTTGTTTTTCTTCATGAATTTGCTAAACTTTTTGACTATTAGGTTCAGATTCTCATCACCTTCATCTCCACTTGAGTCATCATCTTTCTGAACATTTGAGGATGTAGCTTTCAAGGCAATACTCTTCTGTTTTTTGTCTGCATCTTCTGCATGTGTTAGTTGAGACATTTTTAACACATACTCAAGTAACTTACCAAATAGTGCAGCCATAGACATCCTTGATAGATCTTTAGATTCCTTGATCGCTGTCACCTTTGGTTGCCATGGTCTTGTTAATCATTTCAAGATCTTGATGTTTAGTTCCTCAGCATCAAATGTTTTTCCAAGACCAAGAAGATGATTAACGATGTGTGTGAATATAGTTTGGAGTTAAGAGATGTTTTCAATTGTGTTCATCTTGAACATCTCATACTCATGGATCAAGGCATGTTTCCTTGATCTTCTAACTTCATATGTTCCTTCATGAGTAATTTCTAGCATTTCCCACATCTCCTTAGCACTCTTGCACCTAATAATCCTGAAAAATTCATAAGACGATAATGTAGAGATTATCATATTCTTTGCTTTGAAATCGTATTGAACTATCCTCTTTTCTACATCTGTCATTTCATCCCATTCTTTGGGAATCATTTCATTATCAACAGTTTTGATTGGAATCAAAAGACCTTTTTCTATTGCATTCCATGCATAGGGTCATTTGATTGAATGAATATCTACATTCTATTTTTCCAAAAATTAAAGTGTTCTCCCTTAAACATCGGTGGACAATTGAGGGAGGCACCCTCCTCGAAGGTAATTTGTGTGGTATTCATTTTCTTTGAAAAAAGATAGTGATCTTGAGTAACACACAAAAACCTGCTCTTGAAAAAAGTATGTTTTGCACACAAGAACCAAAAGGGGGTGAATTGGTTGATCTTGGTTAAAAATTCTTAAACAATCAGAGCTAAAAAGATTGTATCACAAAATAGTCCAAGAAAGCCTTTAACCAATCAAACACCAAACCTTAAAGAATGCAATCAAAAACTTTTTCTGTTAGATTTGAAATGGATCATAGGAAGTCTCATCTTAGACATACATAAATTACAACTACCAAGCAATTGAATTGGCATGTAAAAAGCTTAAATACTTTATTACTTAAGAGACTCAGCTTCTTGATCCTCTTGAGCTCCCCCTGATTCTAACAAAAGAAAGGTAGGTCATCCAATGAGGAGAAAAATAGATTTTAATAAAGGCAAGTTTGATCGTCCAGAGACTTAATAATAGATAGTCTTTTTAAAACAATATTTTCAATAAACACTTAGTGTTAAAGAAGTCACAAAGAGTGTTATATCAATAAACCTTAAAGGAGAGAAGTACAAACACTTCATTTATACTAGTTCACTCATTCTGAGCTGCATATAATTCTCCTTTACTCAACAATAAAGGATCAAAATTTGATTACAAAATAAGTATTCTGACCTGTCACTCCTACCTTTACAATTATTCTTAATACCACTTCTGGCACTTTCTTAGACTCCCCCTGAATCTAAGAAATCCAAGTATTGTTTAACACTAAGTCACTAAGCTTTCACAAATAGTTTTTTGAATGAATATAAGTATTCAACAAAACTCAAATAGTGGATAAATAATAAATCAATTACAAAATGACTTTTTTTAGCAAAGACTAAACAGATGAAAACTTTGTATTAGTTGTCTGGTAATTTCAACAGAATTTTGCTTCAGATAAGTTCTTCCTTTTTTGTTAGTCTTTCTTTCTTTCTTCTTCTTGGATAGAGACTTCCTTATGTAGACTTTAGTTAAGGATATGTATGGGATCAGTGTCGATTCCTTGAAAAGACCGTTGTCTCACAATGGAAGATAAGGCTACTTGGCGTGCTCTGATTTGCACGATGGTACAGACAGCACTATGTGCTCTTTGCCCTTAGTGAAAGTGATCTTTAGAGAATATTATGTGAGTACCTTTTATTTCCTTCTATTTTTTCCTTTCCTTAAATTCAAATATCAGTATTTCAAAATAAAGAGAGGCAAAATGAATTTGTATAGGATAGAATATGTGTACTTCCCTTTTTCGGTTATCACAGACTTTTTACCCAATGTCAATCATTTCAAAAGGTGTGTGAGTTACTTACTAGTTGGACATGTGGAATAACTATATAACACTGATTGTCATAGTTAGTGGATGCCTTTTGATTTTAGCGTGTTGGATGCTAGATAAATAGTTAATAGAGCAATCATTCTTGGACGATACAACCTATTGTATAGTCCTTTAATATTTAAACATGTCCACTTGTCAAAAACTGATCAAAACATCAGTAATTTATACTTTTTTTATTCATCAAATCCAAGATAGACGAGAGGAGTAGTCGTCCAGACCTAACAATATCTTGCTAATCCACCAGTTTTAATAGCTCCCGTGAAAGGAGAAGACTTTAAATTATATATTTCAACATCATGTTCGACTATTGCAAGCATGCTGGTGCAAGAAGAAGATAATGGCATAGAATGTGCTATATGTTATCTTAGTAGAATCTTAATGATGTTGAAATTAGATATAGTACTATAGAAAAATTGTGTTTGTGTTTAAATTACTCTTGTACTAAACCCAAATATTATATCAAGCCTTTCAATGTTCAAGTGTTGTCTTACAATAATGTTATCAATTTATGTTATTTAAGTCTATTTTTCATAATAGAATAGGAAAGTGGACCCATGTACTAACAGAACTCTCATTTACCTTTGTACCATTGAATGCTATTAAAGGCCAAATTGTAGCAAGTTTTTTGGTTGATCATTCAAACATAGAAATATTGGAATGTTATATAGGAAACAAACCTTTGGTATTACAATTCGATGGATCAGAACATGTAAATGGTGTTGAGATTGGTGTTGTTTTAATTTCTCTAAATGATATGAGAATATGAGGCTTTCATAACGGGTTTAGAAACATTATTGAATGTAGGTGCAAAACACGTATTGATTAGAGGAGATTCTGAATTAGTTATCAATCAGTTAACTCATAAATTTAAGTGCATCAAAAGTAATTTATTGAAATACTTTTTGTATGCATCCAAGTTGTTAACTAGATTTGACAAAGTTGAATTTGATCATGTGTTTCCAGAGCAAAACAAAGAAGCTATTCATTTGGTGCAAACTGCATCTAGTTATAAATTGAGTAAACAAAATTTTCAAACTTTCATAACTATCAAAGAAAAACTATAGGAAGAAGTAGAAATTTTTAATATAGATGTGTTGACAACTCATGGCTGGAGAAAGCCTTTAGTCGATTATCTTCAAAATCCTAATTTGTCTGTGGATCGAAAGATAAGGTATAAAGATGTAAATTATGTCATTATTGGAGATGAGTTGTATAAAAATTGTATAGATGGAGTTCTATTTAAATGTTTAGGAGAATCAGAAGCTTATATAGCTTTGGCTGAAACTCATGAAGGTATTAGTGGCTCTCACCAAGCTGATGAAAAAGGAAGTGGATGTTATTTCGACAAGGCTATTATTGGCCAACTATTTTGAAGGATTGCATTCTATGCAAAATCATGTGAAGAGTGCCAGAAACATGGTCCCATTCAATAGGTCCTAGCAAGTGAGTTACATTCAGTAAGAAAACCTTGGCCTTTTCGAGGATGAGCATTAGATTTGATAGGACAAATTCATCCACCTTTTTCGAAAGGACATAGGTATATCTTGGTTGTAGTGGAACTTTACCAAGTGGGTAGAAACAATTCCTTTGAGAAATGTTGATCAAGGGGACATAATAAATTTGATAGAACAAAATATTACTTTTCAATTTGGTATTCTTGAAACACTTATAACAGATCAAGGAACAAATTTTATTGGTAGAAAAATGGTTCAATATGCTAATTCTCAAAAATTAAGTCATTAACTTCTATTCCTTATTATGAACAAGCAAATGGCCAAGTTGAAGTCATAAATAAGATTTTGATAAGCTTAATTAAGAAACACTTTGGCCAAAAACCTGGGAGTTGGCATGAAAATTTAGATCAAGTTCTTTAGTCTTATCGAAATTCACCAAAAGGGGCCACCGGTGTTACTTCCTTTAAATTGGTTTTTGTGCATGAAGAAGTTTTTCCTATCGAAATAAGTCTAAATTTTATTTGAATTCAAAGAAAAAACAAAATCCCTGTTCAAGACTATTGGTATATGATGTATGATGAGTTGAATACCTTGGACGAAGAATGCTTTAATTGCTCTAGAAAACATTATTTGTCAAAAAGAAAAAGTTGTTAAACACTATAATAAATGAGTAAGGAAAAAATCTTTTCGAATTGGAGATTTGGTTTGGAAATTTATATTACCAATGGATAAGAAATATAAAGTTCTTGGTAAATGTTCACCAAATTGGGATGGACCATATTTTATCAAATAGGTTTTTTTTCGAAATGCTTATGTGATTTGAGAAGTAAATACAGGCAATTATATTGGTTCGATAAATGGAAAGTACTTGAAAACATACAAAGCAATGATAACTAAAATAAACATTCCCATAACAAAGAAATTTAGAGTGCAATTTGTTCATGAGGAGATTACATGAATTGTAAAATATCAAAAGAAAATAATAAAATATTGTTCACGAATCCACAATAGATAAAGATTTTGCATATCAAATAAAATAACTCTGCTTCAGTTCATGAAAGGTTTCAATCCATGTGGATAAGGCATTCATAGACTATTTTTCTCATTAGTTTCTTAGTCAGATCAAAGTTTTGCAAGCTTGAGGCGAGTGGAATGAAGTTCTTCTTGAATAGGTCTGTTTTACCAAGAGGTCTTCTTCTTTCTTGATCAATTTTGCTTCAGATCTCTTTGGTTTCTTGATTGGCCCTTGTATTAGCATAAGGATTCTCTTTGGCCTTCTGAAATCCCTCTTGAGTTTGAATTAATTTATTTTGATCATGTTCTATAGAAGACTCTATTTCAACAATATCAACAAGATGTTGACTATGTAATTGATGAGCTTCGAAGGCATTATTGAAAATATTCTATTTCTTTAGAATCTCATCAACCACTAGGTTGTTAAACTTGAAGACATTATTGATTGACTATTGAAGTTAAGGTTTGTAGTCTGGATTGGATAGGGAGTCTTCGAGAGATTGATCGAGAGCTATCCTTCGAAACTTTGCCACAGCTTTGTCAAAATGTGTCAGTGGCATTGAATCACATGACCAAACATCGATAAATGCAAAAGGATTAGCGTCGATTGGATCTGCCTCTCCTTCAAGATTTCCTATATTTACAATAAGAAATTCTTAGGTGATAGCTGCAACAAAATCAAGATAGAGTTAAATTTAATTGTCAAAATAAACAAAATTGATTAATGGTGCTATCTATTGTTACATACTTTGATTACTATCGATTCATTAGTTTCAACAACTAGAAAAGGGACAATGGCATCAACAAGGTCTACAAAGGGAAGTTTTTCTTCTGCAACTGGAGTGTGTTGCTCAATTTCATAATTCAAGAAATGGTCAAGATTTGAATCCACCTCAATTATTTGACCATTGGCGCAGGGAGTGACATTTGTTTCGATGGGGAGGATGTTAGACTCAGGAGAGTTTGAGAGGATCAAAGAAGTTGAGGTTCTTAGACATTGATATGTTTAGGCTTTTTATATGCCAATTCAATTGAATGGCATTTGTAATTTGTGTGTGTCTAGAATGAGTCATCCTATGATTCATTGCATAAAACTCATTCATGTTTTTGCATTCATGTTTTCCCAAAAGCATAAGTTTCACAAAAAGCTTTTTTTGAAACACAAGGAATTCGTGAATGCATAAAAAGCCAAGTGTTCCATGTTTCAAGTTTTGGAAAAATATTTTCTCACTAGTTTAATCGATTACACACTTCAAAATCACATAATGGACTTCCTGTGATAATCGATTACAGCAAGGTGGTAATCGATTACTTGGCAATGATTTTCAATAAGGCTTCTTGTGATAATCGATTCCATTATGATTTAATCGATTACATTGTTCATAAATTTTTTTCATAAAGATCAAGAACACTTTAATCGCTTACATAAGTGGTTTAATCAATTACTTGACAACTATTTTGAATAAGACTTTATGTGATAATCGATTGCATTGTTCATAAGTCTTTTCTAGAAAGCTCAAGAACATTTTAATCAATTACATAAGTAATTTAATTGATTACTAACAGTTATAACAGTTTTGTCTATAAATAGAAATAGCTTGTTTTAACTAAATACAATGAAATATCAACGAATTTCATAACCCTTTTGAAGAGAGAAAAGATACGAAGTGCTATTCTATGTTAAACCCTCGAATCCTCAAGCTTCAAGAAACCTTGAGAGGATTTCTTTTTGGACAACTTTCTAAAGAAGGACTTGGAGAGAATGTTCTGAGATTGTTTTTATTCAACCTTGATTCATGTTTGGTAACCATTTGTGTAACAACCGCTTCTACTTCGCTTTTACTTGTTTTATTTATTATTTTGTTTCTTGAAATTTTTTTTTAAAAATAAATAGTAATAGCCTAAAACTAATTCCTTTTACGTTTTAAAATAAAACATACGAATATGAAAATTTAAGCGTCATTTAACGGTGTTTAAGTTCAAATAGCATACAGTCTATTATTACAGTCCATAGAAAGTTATTATCATACAGTCCAATACATAAACAGTCCAAGATACATAAACAGGATAGAAATCATCACAAAGTCCTCATCACATTTTCTTGTACAATCATCCACTGTTAATATCACTGTTCATCTGCTCGCCCAAATAATTTGGGGTCATCACAGGTGTCAACCACAGACACAAACACAGGGTAAGTCATGATAAACAGAGTTTAAATAAAAACAGAATTTAAATAAAAGAATAATCTTATAAACAACCCATAATCTACAAGATGCATAAAATATGCATGATGCATGACTTCACAACTTCTCAAAACATGGCCATGGTCAGCATAGCTTAACACCTCGCGAGTTGGATCGATCAGTCAGGATAGGTCCGTGTTGCAATAGGACTCACACCTACTCTACATGTGATCATCATGGGTAGGTGATCTCCCCACGACCACTCTCCCCCAGTTCAACACCATAGAACGCTCTTTCTCAACTCTAGCTATTTGACAAACCTCCTCATGAGGTAACATCTTCACAGATTAACCCCCGCTGGGTATGTGCATATGGAACATGCATGAATATTTTTCTCATCTCATCTTTTCTCATCATTGATTCATTTGGTGTGTTATAAAAAAAATTTAATTTATTTGAAGCCATATGGAATAAACAACATAGATATCATTTTTAAGTAAAATTTCACAAAACCAACAAATCTCACACGGCCATCACTACTTAAATCCATTTTAATTTTTGAAATATTAACTACTTAAAAGAAAATTATATTTAGTCTATTGTATCTTACACAATTAATATAATTCAACATGATTCTATACTAACAAAATAAACATTCAAGGAATTATTTAAATTAAAGAAAACATGACAAGAATAATAAAC
>PYAF01005751.1:34112-84178 GCA_007407185.1 Glycine tomentella
ACTAATGCAGTCCTACACTTAAATCATGTTTGTGAAGAATAATCGATTACATCTAATGGTAATCGATTAAGGCAGAGTGACTAAGTTTATCCAATGAGCATGTAATCGATTACAACACCATGGTAATCGATTAAAGCAGTCACACGACCAAATTTCAAGTATGCTGAGTTGTGTGTAATCGATTAACCCGATAAGGTAAACGATTAAAGTGTTTATGCTTGGTTTTCCAGAAACCTTAAGAACAAAATAATCGATTAAGATTTAACCAGTAATCGAATTATTGCTTCTATATGTTGTTTTCTTAGCTTTCTCTTAAGTTTCTAATTAACTACTTAACTCGTCTATGATGCAATACTTAAATGATACATGAATGCTATAATGGCTTGGATCATCATGATGCTTTCAATCCTTTTACATTAAATCACAAACAATCGTCTTCAATGCTTGAGTCATGTTGAAAGCCAAAACTCCAAGACTTGCACCTTGATTGAATCAGCTCCCCCTCAACTCAACAACTTATAGCAAAATAATTCTTAAACACATTAAATCAAATCCATTAAACATAAAAAGGTTTGTAAGCATCACATAAAAATTGTTTAAGCATTATATAAAATTTTGTGAACTTCTTTTGTGTCTTGTTCATTAAAGTTAGTTTAAGTTAATTATCTCATTATTAACAATTAAATTCACAGTCTAAGGTTCATTCATATCATATATTTAGGGTCCTTTGGAGTTCTTCCATCAAGTCCAAATAATCCATCTTAAAACTTCATTAGCACAAATATTAACTTCAAACATAGTTAATATTTAAACTTAGCTTATCATGGACTTCCCCATACCTTGATTTGTTTTCTTAAAAATTGAACAAGCTTGCTCCTTAACTCCTTAGCTTCCACGTGATTTAATCAAGGTTGGTAGGATGATTTTGCTTAGGAAAAAGGTATTTGAAGAAAGGAATGAAAGTGATAGCAAGAAAAAGAAAGGTGAAGTGGTACACGGTTACCACTCACTTTCTACCTAGTTTTATTTTGACAAAGCTTTGGAATAAGCAAGGGATTGCACGTAGCTTTCTTTTCTTCCTTTAGCTGCCCACTTATTCGGTCCCCCTTGCCTTTTATAGGAAGATAAGGCTTGATTTTTATGCGTAAATCATGATTGCTACAAGCTTGTGTGTCCTTTCCTTATTGGTTGCTTAGTGGACTTTGCTTGGACCTACAATATTCCCTTCCTCTTCTTATTTGCACGGTGGTTTTCTCTTTGGAGAAGGCTTCATTTTAATTCATATCTTATCCAAGCATTTATGAAAGATTCCATTTGTCTACTACTTTCCACAAAGCATGACCTTATTGGCTACTTTTTCTTTCTTTGGATTTGTCCCCCACCACTTCTTGCTTTGGATTGGCACGTGTTCTCTCAATTTATGGCAGCCAAGCATTTTTTTTCACTCATAACCGTAGCATTCTAGCTTTTTAGACCAAATCTTGCAATTATTTTCCTTTAGTTTCATTAAATAACAATCCTATTTTCTAATTGGCCAATTTCATTCCAATTAATAAAATTACTAAACTATCTTAGTAAAGTCATCTATTTATCCCAAAATTAGTAGAAAACTCCAATGATTACATCCATCATTTTCTTCTGTATTGAGCTCTTTTCAAAATTTCTATAAAAATCCCTAGAAATTCTAATTCATGGTTTCTTGTCCCTTATTTAGTTAATAATTAATCATCTAAGGGTATTTGATTTCATACTCAGGTTCCCACAAATTTTCCAAAATCATCTGAGCATTTTTTACCTAAGGGGTATTTTGGTCATTTGCCACCCTCGGGACTTAATCGTCATTTCTGAAATTGTCCAGGGGCATTTTGGTAACTATTTTCTAAGGGTATTCTTGTAATTTCTATGTTATAGAGAGGGTAATCTAGTCCTTATTCTGTTCATATCTCTGTAATCTTACTAAATTCTAGTCTATATAAGACCCTTTAATCACGTATTACTAATCGATGTAAAATATTCTATTAATATAGAAATGTTGGGGTGTTACAATTTGCATTCATCTGTAGTGGATCATCAGGTTGTTTCTCTCCATACTACTTTGGTTGTAATTCTTTTAGAATTTCTGGTTTGTGTAACTAGAGCAATAGTTTTTTTTAAAGCTTGTCTAGAATAGGTTTTTCTAGAAAGAAGAGTATAGAAAGGTTTTCTTTATGTCTTGATCACAGAGAGTCTGAGTGAGTTGTATTTCTTGTTCTTAATCTAGGTCTGATTGAGAGTATAAGCTTGTAAGAAACACATTGCTGATAGTTGAACTGTAACTAGTTGGTTAGGAGAATTAGATGTAGCTTCTCTTGGTTGAGAAGTGAATCAGTATAAATCTTGGTGTTGACTACTTCTTCTTTATCTTTTCCTGTGGTTATTAATTGCATATAAATCGGTATAACTTTTCATAATCAACAAAAACATTTTAGTTGTGATTGCATTCTTTAAATATTGGAGTTTGATTGATTGAAAGTGTTTAATGGTTTTGTGATACGATCCCTTTTAACTCTGATTGTTTAAAAAAAAATAATTGGCCAAGAACAACCAATTCACCCCCCTCTTGGTTCTTATGTGTTGTTCATACTGTTTTCAATTGGTATCTGAGGTAAATCCTAAAATTGATCAATTAGTTGATGCTTTTAATGAAATGCATGAGGAGGAAAAAAAATTGGTTGTCTCCAATAACAAGTTCAAAGGTAACCCTTAGATTGCATAACACTAAGCTAGCTTCAATGCAAGCAGAACTTTGCAACTTGAAACAAGATAATGAAAAACTTGTTTCAAGCTGTAACACCCCAAAATTTCCATAACTATAGTTCAATAGATATTTATGAAAGTCTTAAGTTAGGGAAGATTTGATTATATGGGTGAAATATCAATTAGAGATATTATGAAAATGTTTGGGGAAAAATGACCATATTGCCCTTACTGTAAATTAGAAATGACAAAAATGCCCTTGAGGGTAAAAGGACGATAATGCCCTTGGATATTTTTGAGAATTACAAAAATGTCCCTAGATATTTTAGAAAGATATTTTAAGGTGAAAACTTACATAAATTCCCTTAGGATATTTTGGAAATGACAAGAATACTCGAGTGTGTTTGGATAGAGAATTTTAATTGGGGAAAGTAATTTATTAGGGGATTTAAAATTCGTCAATTTAAAATTCACTGTTTGGATACTTTTATATGAGGAATTTAAATTTTTGGAATTTTAAAACAGAATTTTAAGCAACTAAAAATGTGGAATTTGAATTTCCCTCTAAAAGGTGAGAAATTGAAATTCTCTTCTTTTTTAGAAGCTCTAAATGCATAATATTTTGCTCCGTCTCAATCACCGACGTACTCTGACCTCCGATACTCTCACGACACCACCCACCTTTCGTGTTTTTTCCGTGAATGAGGTTCAAAATTTTAAAAATGAAGAAATTCAATTTCTTTATCCAAACACAAAATTGTGAAAATACAAAAATTTTAATTGATGCATTTTAATTTCCCTGAATTTTAAATTTCCTGAAATTTTAAAATACTTCATCCAAACATACTCTTAGATATTTTGAATAGATATTTATATGATGAAAATGAAAATTATGCCTCTAGGATGAAGGATGAATTTACCATAATATCCTTCAAGCCATAAATGATCAGATATTCTTAGGGATTCTGTGAGAACCTAATGGAAATACAGAGATGGAAATACAAAATACTCTTAGATAACAGATTATCAAAATAGTTTGCGACAGAAAACCATAAGTGGAATTAGGTTTTTCTTAAGCATCCAATGGTATAAAAGGAAGAAAATTTATATTCACATCCCTAGGATTAAAGTTCACGAAAATGGTGTAGAATAGGCAAGAAGATTCATGAAAGCCACTTGCAGAGGTAAGCCATGTGATGAATACAAGTGGTAGCATACTTGTATGGCATAGATGCAAAGAAAACAAAAATCTTCTATTGTCTCCTTTGGCAGAACACGTGGATAGTTCTAGACATTATTTCAACAATCCCAACGGTCAAAAGTTACATATGTGGGATAGGAGTATACCTTTAAAATATTAAGGAAATCCAACGGTTAACGAATCCAGAATCAATATTTTACTATAACAGGTTTTGGGAAAAATTCAAGAATGAAGAAAAACACAAAAATCTCCCTAACATCTAGCCATTCCACGTAAAGGAGAGAAAATTAGTGAAGATTGCTCTCCAAGCCAAGCTAGTGCACGCGTACTATCAAGAAGAATGAAGAAGTCTTGAGAAAATTCAAGAAAAGGGACAATTGGTTGGATGAAAAGCAAGGACACTTGCCATTGGTCCATTTGGAAAGCAAGGTCATAATGACCTAAGAGATATTTTCATGGCAAGGCATTCATTAACACTATATAAGGAAGGTAGGGACCGAAAATTCCAAGTCCCTTCTTAATCCAAGTAAACGTGCAAAGCCTTCTCTTCTTGCAACCTTTTCATTTTAATTCTTTACACATTCTTTTTACCTTTCACTTTCAAGCAAAATTAAAGAAAAACCCTAAGTCTTGCTACTTTGAAATCTCACGTGAACTAGGAGCAATTAGAAGATGGAAGTCAAGTTTTAAGAAGAAATAACAAGGTATGTATGGGGAGGTTTATGTTAAATATAGTTTAAGTGTTGCTTATTTAAAGTGTTTCTTCTATTTTTATAAAGCTTGTCCACCATGTGTTTGATAAATTGTTTCAAAGAAATGAAATATGTTTAAGAGTTGCTTGTTGGAATAAGTGTTTGGATCATTGTAAAGTATGACTTATATACAAGAAGTTGTTGGATTTGGATTTTATTTGCATGGTTGAGTGCTTTAGTAAAAGTTATGTATTATTTTATGTGTTGTTGAGTGTTTCTATGAAAGCACACCATGTGTTCGATGAAATTCTTCTAAGAGATAAAGCTTGTTAAATGAATGATTATTTAAAGAAGTGACTTGAACTTAGATTAATGAGTGATTGCTTGAATGAATAACTGGAATCTAGCTTAATGGGTGAATGTTTAAGTAACTTAAATCTTTATGTATTATGATTATCTTTAAGAAAATGGTTGGTTTGAATTGTAGTTATATAATAGAATGTTTTACTAAAGTTTGTGTGTTTATATATTGATAAAAGTGTACTATAAATCCTTGAGCATGTCTATTTAATTTTATGCTAGAATTATGATGAAAGCATATTGAATTTTATAAAGATTCATGTTGAAAATTTGAGCATATGGGATATTAAGTGAAGAGTAATATTAAAGAGTAAATATGAGATAAAAAGAGAATCATTCATGCATGTTTCATATGCATATGCCCGGCGGGGGTTAAGCCGTGTTACCTCAAGAGGAGGTGTGTCAGATAGCTTAACTGAGTTCATGCGTTCAGACAAAAGGAGTCTGAGCTTGGGGGGTAGTGGCAGTGAGGACCACACCACCATGATGATCACATGGATGGAGGTGACCTTCCTATTGCAACACTGACCTACCCTGACTGAATGGATAAGTTCTATGCCACAGAGGGAGTGGGGCTATCTTGACTATGGTACCATGTGATGAGAATTTGAGAGAATCATGATGCATCATATAAATAAGATGAGCATGCATCGCATGATGAATATGTTGTATGATTATCTGTATGTTGTGTATATTGTGTGGCTTGAACTATGTTTACTTGAACTATGTTTATCATGAACTTACCCTATCTTTTGTGTCTGTGGTTGACACCTACGATGACCTCAATTTATTTGGGCGAGCAGAGGGACAATAAAAGCATAGTGAGCAGATGGACTAAGTAGAAGATATTGACAAATATTTTATTTGGTGATATATATTACATAATAATCTTAGGAAACAGTCTGTATTTTAATATTTTGGACTGTACTTGGGACTGTATTATGGATTGTATTTTATTTTGGACTTCGAAAGAATATTTGGCAACAAAGAACTCGTTTACAATATGGATGGTTAGTATCTTTTGTACAAATTATTTTAAGTAAGAAGAAAAAAAATTTCTGTAAAATTTCTAACTAAGGGAAATTCTACAGCAAATGGAAAAGAATTTTCACTAAAAAGCAATAAAATACAATATGGTAAAACGAGGCGTTACACAAGCTACAAAGCAAATGATTGTGTGTGTGCCTCTTCTTCTTCAAAAGTAGATGAAAACAAAGTTTTACAAAAGGAATTTGATGATTTCAAAAAGAGCCATCTTGAAAAATGCATGACTTTACAAACAGAAAACTCCTACTTGGTATATCTGTTGAAAAAGCTCTATCGAGAGAAATGTAGTTTAAATCAAATGTTAAGTGTACAAAAGTATGATGGTAATAAATCTAGATTGGCTTACAACTATCAATCAAAACCTTTTCAAAACACCAAGTTTGTACCCACAAAATAGATTAATCGAAAAAAGTTTTCAAAAACAACCATACTAAAATGACTCATTTTGAAAAAGGATCAAAATCTGTAACATGTCATTACTGCATGAAGAAAGGTCACACATCACACAAGTTTTATGCTAGAAGGTTCTATGTGCCAAATGGAGAATGCATATGGGTTCCTAAGAAAAAGAGAAAAATAGTTAACCCCTGTGGACCCAACCTTAATTGGGTACCTTTCTTTGCAACTTGATTTGATTGTTGCAGGTGTGTCTAAGAGTTAAAGCTTCATTATGGTACATGGACACATGACAGGTGATAAATCCATGCTCACTAATCTGATATTAAAGGAAGGAGGATTTGTCATCTATGGAGACAACAATAAAGGAAAAATAATTTGAGAAGGCAATATTGTTGATAGCTTCAAAACCAAAATCAGAAATGCGCTTTATGTTGAAGGTCTAAAGCATAATCTTCTGAGCATAAGCCAGCTTTGTGACAAAGGATTAAAGGTATCATTTAACAATGACTATTGCTTGATATGTGATGGCAAAATTGGTAAGGTAATTCATGTTGGGAAAAGAAAAGGAAACATTTACTTCCTTACAATAGAACATGCATTCATTCATAACATAAACTGCATAGTGAGTAAAATTGATGAATTATGCCTTTGGCATAGAAGAGCAAGTCACATCGACATGCATCATATGAACAAGCTCATAAAGAAGGACTTAGTAATTGGATTGCCTAAACTCAAGTTTAAAAAAGACAAACTTTGTTATGCTTGTCAATAGGGGAAACAAACGAAAATCTTTTTTAAAAAAAACATTGTTTCCACCACAAGACCTCTTGAATTGCTTCACATGGATTTGTTTGGTCCTTCAAGAACTATGAGTTTGGGTGGCAATTACTGTGGACTTGTCATAGTTGATGATTTCTCAAGATTTACATGGACTTTGTTCTTGAAATCCAAGAGTGATGCCTTTAATGCTTTCAGAAAATTAGTCAAGCTTTTACAAAATGAAAAGGGCTGCAAGATAGTTTCAATAAGAAGTGATCATAGTGGTGAATTCCAAAATGAACATTTTGAAAAATTTTGTGAAGAACATGGAATAAATCAAAAATTTTCAACTCCAAGAACACCTCAACAAAATGGTGTTTTATAAAATAGGTCACTTGAAGATGGTGCAAGAACTCTTCTTAATGAAACTAATTTGCCAAAATATTTTTGGGCTGATGCAATGAGCACTGTTTGCTATACTCTAAATAACTTTCTTATAAGGGTCATCTTAAAGAAAACTCCTTATGACTCTACAAAGGTAGAAAACCAAACATTTCACGCCTTAAAGTTTTTGGCTGTAAATGTTTTGTTTTGAATAATGGAAACGAATTTCTTGGCAAATTTGATGCAAAAGATGATGAAGCAATCTTCCTTGGATATTCAATGCAAAATAAAGCATATATAGTTTTAATTAAAAGAACCTTATGCATAGAATAATATGTACATGTTATCTGTGATGAATCTAACTCCTCAAAAGAGGAAAAGTGTTTTGAAAATGATGTAGGACCATTGGAAGAAAATGTCACTACCAATGAAATTGGTGAGAGAAATAAGGGTGAAATAAATGAAGAAGTTGACCCTCCAACTCTAACTCAAAGATCAAAGGATTGGAGTGAAAATATAATGAACACTTATGCAAATAACCAAGAGGGGGGTGAATTGGTTTTACCTCAGAGTTTTAAAATTTTCTATCAAAATTTCTAACAGCGAAAGACTTACAAAAGGATCTTTATCTTTCAAAACCAATTTTAAAAATCAATTTACTTCACCAATCAAACCACTCTTGTGCTATAACCTGATTTGTATAATGAACAAATTCTATACTTCAAGAATATATTGAAACACAAACAAAATCTTAAAATACACAAGATTTATACTGGTTCACCTCTCAACCTAGGAGGTTACATCCAGTTTTCTTCTAACCAAATCTAGGTCAGAGTTCCACTATAACAAATATTTGTTCTTTACAAGCTTACAACTGATCTCTCTTATCCACCCTAGGTAAAATTCAAAATCTATACCCTGTAGACTTTTCAAAAGACCAAGAACCAGAGATCCCTTCTGTGTTCTTCCCACTAGAAAACCTTTCTAGTAAAAGCTTTTAAAAAATACAATTGTTATATGGAAAATACAACACAAAACAAAACAAATATCAAACCAAAAATATCAAGCTTGAAGTTCAAGAAGGATATCACCTTATAATCCTCAGGTAATTAAATGATATGAATGATTCAAACAATCTGAGAATGTATGCAATAAATGATCAAAACTCCTTTCTTGAATCTTTCTTTGTCACTAACTTGAAAAAATCATTAATACTTGAATATTTTGACTAGAAACACATGTAACTCTCCATGATACACATGATCTTTGATTTTCTCACTAAAATCACCCTTGAATACTTTTGAGCGCTTTAGGAAGCATTTTTCACTAAGTTTGGACAAGTATATCTGAATTTTACTTCTTACAAAACTCAGTCCAAGCTGTCCTATTTAAAAAAAAACAGGTATAACTAACTATAATCGATTATTTCGTCAATGTAATCGATTATTTTCACTAATGTAATCGATTATTTTAATCAGATAATCGGTTAAAGTGTTCATCAAGAATCTGGAAATTTGTCAAGAATAAAATAATCGATTAAGTCAACTTGTAATCAATTATTCCAGATGAACTCAATTTTCTAATACACATAAGTAATCGATTAAGTTCCTATTTAATCGATTATCACAGACCATGTATAAAACTAATCAAAGCATATTTAATTGAGTACAATCATCTGGTAATCAATTAAACAGATCACCATGCTTTGAATATTTTTGCAGAAGCTTATGTAATCGATCATATCTCAAAATAATCTATTATCACAGAGAATGTCCAGTTCTGTGTTAAGCTTATTTAATTGATTACGAATCAATGGTAATCGATTAAAATGTTCATAAGGCAAAAACCAGAAAGCATTCACATGCATTTAATTGATTATATCACCTATGTAATCGATTAAAACAGTGAGAAACAGTTTTTATAAAATTCTAGTTGCCTTTATGAATTTCTATCTACTTTCTTATTACCACATGATTATATCTAATCCAATGAATGAATGAATGCATGAATCATCAAAAGCTAATGAGGATTATCAGGCTTTATCAATTGAACTAAGCTTTAATCAAAAATTACATATGCCATCAATTGATTCGGCATGTAAAAGATCAAAAACTTTTATGCTTCAAACTTCTTGATTCCTTTGCTTCAGCTTCATCAAATCTAACATTGGAGAACTACAAGAGATCTCTCCCCAAACAACATTATTGGTGAAGTATCTAAGGGAGTTTCCACTAGATCATCTCTTAGAAACTTATGTTGTGATATGGCCTTTGTATCTCAAATTGAACCTAAAAATATTGATCAAGCATTACTTGATGAACATTGGATGCTTGCTACGAATGATGAACTAAACTAGTTCAAGAGAAATGAAATATGAGAACTTGTTCCTAGACCTCCTAATAAGCCAATAGGCACCAAGGGGATTTTTAGAAACAAATTTGATGAAAGTGACATCATAGTCATAAATAAGGCCAGATTGGTTGCAAAGGGTTACAACCAAGAGGAAGGCATTGAGTATGAGGAAACCTATGCCCATGTTGCTAGGTTGGAAGCAATTAGGTTGCTGCTTGCATTTGCATGTTTGATGGACTTTAAATTATTTCAAATGGATGTAAAAAGTTCTTTCTAAATGGTTACATAGAGGAGGAAATATATGTTGATCAACCTCCTAGTTTTGTAGACTTCAAACATCCAAATCATGTCTTCAAACTAAAGAAAGCCCTCTATGGCTTAAAACAATCACCTAGGTCTTGGTATGAAGTTGAAGTAAATGAATGAAGTAAATGAATTTTGATATTTTACATGCCCAATCAATTTGATGGCATATGTAATTGTGTTTAAGCTTGGTTCATTAGATAAAGCTTTATAATCCTCATTAGCTATTGATAATTCTTGCATTCATACATTCATTTATTAGGAATTAATCATGTAGTAATAAGCAAACTTATAGAATTTCATAAAGGCAATTAGGAAATGTATAAAACATTTTTTCATTGCTTTAATCGATTACTTAGGTGAAATAATCGATTACAGGTGTGTGAATATTTTCTGGAAAGTGCCTTGTGAACATTTTAATCGATTACCATGGGTTCGTAATTGATTAAATTAGTTTTACACAGAATTAGGAACTTTCTGTGATAATCGATTATCTTGGGAAATAATCGATTACATAAGCTTCTGCATAATTTTACACAGCATGTTCATCTGGTTTAATTGATTGCCAGATGTTAGTAATCAATTAAATATGCATTGTTAAGTTTTAGGCATGGTCTGTGTTAATCGATTAAATGGGTACTTAATCGATTACATGTGTGCATTGTAAAACTTAGTTTGTCTAGCTTAATCAATTATCAGGTGATTTAATCGATTACTCTATTCGTAACAGATTTCTGACGAACAATTTAATCAATTATATAGTTAAAATAATCGATTTTAATAGTTAAAATAATTGATTACATTGACGAATTAATCGATTACAATTAGTTAAAACAGTTTTTTTATAAATAGAAAAGTTGAGCCTGAGTGATACTAAGTAAGAAAGAAAGAGATGCTTGTGCAAACTTTGTGATATACATATTCTAAAGTTCTAAAGTTTACCAATGTTGGATATAGGGGGAGCATCATTAAGAATGGAAGAATTTGATTCAAGATTGGTTTTGAGCTTTCAACATGCTTGGATGCCTTGAAGTTGAGTAATTGATTCATGTGTAAGAGAAAGGCTCATCTGATGCTCCATGCTTTGCATTCATTCATTAACCTAAATGGTTTTCATATAAAATAACAAAGCTTTTATAATTTGGTTAAGATTTTAATCTAAGTGAAAGGTTTTTGGAAAAATGTTATTTTCACTGATTTAATCGATTACTTTACTAATATAATCGATATTATGCTCTTCATTCAATCTGGAAAATCTTTATGAACATTGTAATCGATTACCCATCGGAATAATTGATTATTTGACCTTTGTTTTTAACAAAACTGCTTTGTTAATGAATTTAATCGATTACTTAAGTGTTGTAGTCGATTACATAGTTAATCATGAATTTTAAGCCTTGCTGTGATAGTCGATTACCACACATTGTAATCAATTACTTAGGCTATTTGAGAAAAATCACTTTCCTATTTTAATCGATTACCAAAGCTTGTAATCGATTACATGTTCACTTTGAAAATATATGTTTTTTGCTTTAATCGATTACCAAATATTTTAATCGATTACATAGTACATTTTGTTTTTCTGAGACTTTCTATTTTAATCGATTACAGATCGGGATAATCGATTATTTTGCTCGTTGAAAAACCCAGAAACATTCTTGAATGGTTTAATCGATTACATAAGAATTATAATCGATTATTAGGAGTGTTTAATCGATTACAGTTAGTTACAAATTCTGTTATAAATAGGAGTGAATGCTTAGCTTGTTTTACAACTTGACCATTCGTATTTCTGAGTATACACAAGCCTTCTAAACAATTCCTAAGTGATTTTCTCAGTGTTTTTATTTCTTGTTTCATTCAAAACATCAATGGATCTTTGAATGATTCTTGAGCAAGATTCTTTTCAAGATTAAGGAAGAGCATGTTCTGAGTTTGATTTCTTCTCAACCTGATTTGGTAATTCATTTGCATTTCATTCATTGGATCATCAGGTTGTTTCTCTCCTTAATCTTTATGTGTAATTATGGTTTTGAATTTCTGTGTAAATTTGCTATTGTAAAGTGGATTCTTGCTTGTATCTAGAGAAGGGTTCTCTAGTAGAAATAACGGAGTAGTATTCTCTGATTCTTTGTCTCTTAGAATCTAATAGTGTTTTAGATTTCTATTCTTTATCTAAGGTTGATAAAGCGAGATGTTATAATTGCATGTAAGAACAGAAATTTTATAATAGTAGAACTCTAATCTAGTGTTGATTAGAAGAAACTGGATGTAGCTTCAAGTTGTGAAGTGAACCAGTATAAATTGCTTGTGTCTTTGATTCTATTTCTCTATCTCTCATCTTATTCATTGACCTTTGATTCTTTGAATCATATTCTTTGTTCAACAAGTTCAATTTTCATCTATTGACTTCTTGGGCTGAGACATTTGATTGAGTAAAAAGATTTCTTGGTTTTGAAAGTGATAAAGATCCTAAAACTCTGATTTGAAAAAGTTTCTAAAATACCAAGGTTTTAACCAATTCCCCCCCCCCCCCTCTTGGTTATTGTGAGTATTCCTATTATTTTCACCCAAGGTTGAAATTAGTGAGATAATCAAATGTGTTGAGTGTTATTGAGATTTACATGAGTTTTGAGTTTTAATACTCATTGTTTGAAGAAAAATTCAAGCTAGTGCTCAAAGAAGTAATCAAGAAAGAGTGGTAGTCATCTTTCGCATATAATCTCAAGTTGATTGAATCATTCATATCATTGTGATTGCTGAGGGTTATAAGGTGATACCTTTCTTGAACTTAAAGCTTGAGTTTTGGTATTATTGATTGTATAATTGTGTTGTATTTCCATATAACATTTGGATTCTTTAAATCTTTTTTCTAGAAAAGGTTTCTAGAGGGAAGAATAAAGAGGGGATCTCTAGTTCTTGATCTTTTGAAAAGTCTATAGGGAGTAGATTTTGAATTTTACCTAGGGAGGGTAAGAGAGATCATTTTGCAAGCTTGTAAAGAACAGATATTTGTTATAGTGGAACTCTAACCAAGATTTGGTTGGAGGAAAACTGGATGTAGCCTCTGAGGTTAAGAGGTGAACCAGTATAAATCTTGTGTGCATTAGATTTCAGTTTATATTTCATTAAATTCTTGAAGTATAAAATTTGTTCATCATATAAACTTGGTTACTACACAAGAGTAATTTGATTGATGAAGTAAATTGACTTCTAATTGGTTTTAAATTGATACGATCCTTTTGAAGTCTTCCGCTGTTATAAATTTTGAAAGGAAATTTTAAAACTCTAAGGTAAAACTAATTCACCCCCCCCCCCCCGCCGCTCTTGGTTTATTTGCATAAGTGTTCATTGTATTTTCATGTCTTAATCATATTCCTCTAAGAAGTAGAAAACTAACAAAAGAAAAGCTAGCCAAAGTTCTAAAGCTACTGAGAACAGGTTAGAAACCTGGTTCTCCACTGAGGCTGAAAGGAACAACTACATGTAATTCCATGCCACAAAGCTTGTTCTACCTCCTAAGTATCTAGAGCATAATTGATTTGTCTCTAAGGGATTCAATTTCCCTGAGATGCTGCAAGCACAAGGACTCACCAAATTGCTAGAGATGAATGGGTACTTATTACCCTGAATTGATAGAGATGAATTGGTGAAAGTATTTTATACTTGTGCCAAGGCGGGAATGGATGGTATTCTTCATTCCAAAGTGAATGAAGTGGCTATGGAGATTGATGACACTGTGTGGAATGCAGTGGAAGACATGTCTTTTGGAGGTGTTCGAAGGTTTGAAGAAGAGATTGGTGGTTAGTCAAAGATGAAAACCTACAGAGGTATGCTGCAGAATCCAAATGCACAAATTGGAAACAAACTAGGTGTTGGCCACATGACTGTAGAAGATAGGCTCTTTCATTACATCATCACTTACATCCTAACACCTAGATCAACCAACCATGCTCAGATCACTGATGATGATCTTCAGTTGGTGTATGGGATGAAAACTGGAACTCACATCAATTGGGTTTTGGCTATTGAAGAAACTATAATGAAGGCAAAAAGGACGTTGAGCTATCAATTTCCTTATGTTGTCATGATCTCAAGGTTTATTGACTACTTTGAGAATGATGTGACCAATGAGATTGTGGACCACACCACCAACATAAACAACCTCATCTCCAACAAGCATCTCACAAACTGGGGATGATGCACACCCCTGATGGGTGGATCATGGTTGTAGCTCAAGCTCTTGCAGGAGTTGCTGGAAAGGGCCAAGAAGGTGATGAAGATGAAGATGCTGAAGCTGCACCTGCTGAGCTGCTGAGCAACAATGAAGTCCTTTTGAATCTCTAATAATTCAAAAGATGGATGCTACGATCGCTTTGCATCATGAACATTCAGTTGTAGTTCATTAATAAATAAAATTTCTTTTTATGTTTTTTTTATCTTCCTTTGCTTATTTCACAATTATTGGTATACTTTGTCTTTAATAAGCCAAAAAGGGGAGAAAAATGAACATATGCGGGGTGCACGGAAAGTAAAATAAAATAAGGGAGAAAAATATATGATCATTTGCTCTGATTAAACTGAACATAACAATTGATCTTAATCTGAGATGATATGAAATTATATAAGGGGGAGCAATAAAAATGCTTATGATATGTATAGTTTATGCAAAGGATACTTGACACTTGGTCTTGGCTAGAAGCTTATTCTTTTTCAAGTATCAAGTACAAGCTCCTAGAAACTCTCTCCTAAAAGAACATTAAGGATCAAGATGTTCAATAGAAGTTTGGCATGACCAAAGCCAAAAGGGAGAGATTATTAGACTTAGGGGGAGCTTGAGAGGATCAAAGAAGATTAGATTCTTAGACATTGATATGTTTAGGCTTTTTACATGCCAATTCAATTGAATGGCATTTGTAATTTGTGTATGTGTAGAATGAGCCATCCTATGATCCATTGCATAAAACTCATTCATGATTTAGCATTCATGTTTTCACAAAAGCATAAGTTTCATAAAAAACTTTTTATAAAAAACAAGGATTTCATGAATGCATAAAAACCAAATGTTCCATGTTTCAAGTTTTGGAAAAATATTTACTCACTAGTTTAATCGATTACCAATCAATGGTAATCTATTACTTGAGATCTAAGAACATTTTAATCGATTACACACTTCAAAATCACAGAATGGACTTCATGTGATAATCGATTATAGCAAGCAATCGCTTACTTGGCAACGATTTTGAATAAGGCTTCCTGTGATAATCGATTACATTGTTCATAAATCTTTTCCAGAAAGCTCAAGAACACTTTAATCGATTATATAAGTGAAATAATTGATTACTTGGCAACTATTTTGAATAAGACTTCCTGTGATAATCGATTACATTGTTCATAACTCTTTTCTAGAAAGCTCAAGAACATTTTAATCAATTACATAAGTAATTTAATCGATTACTGACAGTTATAACAGTTTTGTCTATAAATAGAAATAACTTGTTTTAACTAAATACAACGAAATATAAACAAATTTCATAACCTTTCTGAAGAGAGAAAAGATACTATGAGCTATTCTATGTTAGACCCTCAAATCCTCAAGCTTCAAGAAACGTTGAGAGGATTTCTTTTTGTGCAACTTTCTAAAGAAGGACTTGGAGAGAATGTTATGAGATTGTTTTCATTCAACCTTCATTCAAGTTTGGTAATCATTTGCATTCATCTGTAATGGATCATCAGGTTGTTTCTCTCCATACTACTTTGGTTGTAATTCTTTTAGAATTTTTGGTTTGTGTAACTAGAGCAATAGTTTTTCTTAAGGCTTGTCTAAAATAGGTTTTTCTAGAGGGAAGAGTAGAGAAGGGTTTTCTCTATGTCTTGATCATAGAGAGTGATTGTATAAGCTTGTAAGAAACAAATTGCTTATAGTTGAACTCTAACTAGTTGGTTAGGAGAAGTGGATGTAGCTTCTTTTAGGTTGAGAAGTGAACCCGTATAAATCTTGGTATTGACTACTTCTTCTTTATCTTTTCTTGTGGTTATTAATTATCATTCATTGGTATAACTTTTCATAATCAACAAACATTTTTGTTGTGATTCTATTCTTTAAAGATTGAAGTTTGATTGATTGAAAGTGTTTCGTGGTTGTTTTGTGATACAATTGAAAACAATATGAATACACCCAAATACCAAGAGGGGGGTGAATTGGTATAAACTTGACCTTTTAAAACTTTTACAAAATCAAAGTTGAAGGATCTTTATCACTTTTTAAAATCAATGAAACTTCAATTCAACTAAACCACTCAGTCCAAGGAATCGATGACAAAAATCTGCACTTGTTGATTAAGAAAGAAATCACAGTTGTCAAGAGATTAAGATGACAAGAAGAGATAAAGAGATCAACACAAAAACATATACTAGTTCACTTCTCAAGAGAAGCTACATCCAGTTCTTCCAATCAAACTAGATTAAGGTTCTACTAAATCAAATTTGTTCTTTTACAAGCTATTACAAGTGATTATCCTTATCCACCCTAGATAAAGAATCAGAATTCTAACACCCTATTAAAAATCAAATCACAAAGAACCTGAGAACTCTACTCAGTTCTTTGCCCCTAGAGAACACTACTCTAGAAAGCTTGAAAGAAAACTATTTTGACCTTAGCCTTACACAAACTTCAAACAAAACAATTTACTAGAAAAGTTCAAGAGAGACACAACTTGTGATCCTTAGTGAATGAATGAATGTTCCCAATCAGTTCCAGGTTGCATGAATGCTGATGAACAGAAAATCAACTCTCTGGAAGTTCTTTTCATGGATCTTGTCTTAACACATCATCATCAATAAAGCATGTAATCTATTGATCTCAAACAAGAAATGTATTACTCAGAAAATATGTTTCTTGGACCTTTGAAAGCTTAGAAAGTGTTGAGTAATTCGTAAACTCATAATATATGTTGTATTTCAAAGCACAGATCCAAAAGCATTAAATAGAAAACAGATGTAACTTATTTTAATCGATTAATATGTAATTGTAATCGATTAATATAGCAAGTAATCGATAAAAATGTTCTTGAGACAATCTAGAAAACTTTTATGAACAATGTAATCGATTAAACTAATCAATCTCAATTATGCAATAAGCCTTTGTAATTGATTATAGATGAATGGTAATCGATTAAGGCAATCATGCTATGTTTTGTATCAAGCCTTCGTAATCGATTACAGTAAGTGGTAATCGATTAAAGCAGTCATGCTATGTTTTGTAAAATACGCTATGTAATCGATTATGATTTGCTTGTAATCGATTAAAATGTTCTTCATGGCTTTTCCATAAATAATACAAGCAAGTAATCGATTACTTATTGCCTGTAATCAATTAAGGCAGTGCACATTTTGATTTTTCAAAACCAAAGCCATGTTTCCTTTTCAAATGCAAACATTATAATCTTGAATGTTTTTCTTCTGTCATGAATGCATGTATATGAATATGCTTATGTAGTGCAAGGATCACGAGTTAAACTTCTTAAACTACTTAGACAAAATTACAAATGCCTTCAATTTGATTGGCATGTAAAAAGCTAAAACTCTAAAGCAAACATCTTCATCCTTGCCTTAATCTTCTTCTAGCTCCCCCTATATCCAACAACGATCCCTTTTAACTCTAATTGTTTAAGAAATTTTTATTGGCCAAGAACAACCAATTCACCCCTCCCCCTCTTGGTTCTTATGTGTTGTTCATACTATTTTCAGAGGATTCGCTATGACTTTGAGTATTTTCTTTCTCCTCCATATTCTCTCCCATTTCGGCATTACTTGAATTTGTTGTCAAAACTGGTATGTCCAAATCTTTTAAAAACAAAACGTCTGTTAAAATTGAATTTGAATATCCAAATTAGGGTATGAGAAACAATTAGGGATTGAAATATTTACCAAGTGTTTCCTTGTTTAGGCTCTTTGCACTAGAGCTAGCAGTTGGAGTATCTTGAATCTCTTTTTCCTATCGAAAGTTAATAAGTTAGTTCTATAGTTCTTAATAAAGTTTGGTTGCAAAAAGAAAATATATAAATATTTGATAAATTTACCCCATCACCACCAATTTGAGAAGGACCCTTTGAGGAGGTAAGATCCAGTATATATTCATCCTACAACGAAGAGAGACAATATTTATCCTTTAATGTTTCATTCGAAAGATTCTCAAAAATTCTTTAGACTGAGATATTTTGAAATAAGTTTTCCTCAAAGATTCTAGAAAATAATGTTTTTCTGGATGTTCGAAATGAACTTGTGTTTTTTAAAACATCATTATTCGATAAAAGGAAAATAAAAGAGATCAAAAATCAATTACCTTTTCCTTGGTCTTGGTAGAAGAGTTTGATTTGAATGAAGAACTAATAGGCATCTCCTCATTAGATTCATCTGATTCCTCATAAATTTTTGTCATGGAAGGTGGAGAGGCAGTAAGACTAGAACAATAGGAAAATTGAAAAGTTATGTGAACATGGGAAACTAGTTAAGTTGAAATAGAACGAGCTGAACCTTTGATGGTTGTTTGAATTTGGGTGGTTTTGGTGGAAGCTTCACTCTGTCATCAGTCTTGGTCTTAGTAGTTTTCTTTGATCCCTACAAGAAATTTAATTATGTTAGCAGAAAATGACTAACAATAAAACCTGGTTCATTAGAAATTCGATATACCTTATTTTCTATGTTGCTGGAATAAGGAGTTTTTCTCTTTCGAGAAGACTTTTTCAGAGTCCCTTGATCGTCATCCTCCCAATCTTCATTATCTCCTTGATGGGGAATTTGGATAGGGATAGCTGAAAGTTGAAAGTTGAAATCGAAAGCATTAAAATATTCAAGGAGAAATATTTCGAGTACTCTAATATGACAAAAAATGAAATTTACCATTTATTTGTTTAGTTTCCATTTCTACACATTCTTGTGGTATAATTCTTTTTGGATAGTGAAGGTAATATCCAAGGTAAATTTTAGCGAAGGTCACTTTTCAAGAAGAAGGGTTTTCAAGTTTGTACTTGTTTGTACAAGTTGAGTTGCTCGTGTCATATAATCATGATTCATTATCCTATATCAGTAAACAGTTATTGTACTAAGTGTAAAAAGTTTTTATTTTGTCATTTAATTACAAATTCACAATTATCATATATGATAAAGTTTGTTAACTTTCACAATAGTTATCTAAAAAACTATACTTACTGTGATTTTTGACTGATAGTGCAAATCTTTTACACTAGAGGTGCATTGAAATTAAACTCCTGCTATATTTTCATTAACTCCCCCCAAACCATAATTATTGAACCTAAGGGGGATTTCGAAGACTTTCATTTACACCAAAATAGGCTTTTGGGAAGAGAGGAAGGTTTTTTGGGTAGTATCCAGAAAATTTAGTGTTCTATATTTTTTTCTCTAAGGGCAAATACTGCTTCTCGAAAAGTAGGTATGGGGCAACTTGGGTGATAACAAATATGATAGAAATTTTGAAAGTGAGTAATTTCGACAGAAAATTAATGTTTACCTTTACTCCTTTTGTTGGTGTCCTTCACAGAATCACTAGATTTAATTAGTTTCTCTAAGCAAGTCGTGATGAAACAGGTCTTTGAGAATAATATTTTGTCCACCATGAATGAAAATCATGTACGCTTAGGAAACAATTCTCGAAATGGGATGGTTGGAATTAGTCTGATTAGGTTTAATCTTTTTTCTATATATCGACACTGGGGAAGTTGACATAAACCAAACTGCCTTACGAAAATCTGGAGTTAGTAAGGATAAAATTTCATGTCCTTCGTAGTGGTTCCAATGAAAATAATGTCCCAAGTAAGGAAATTATTCTAGATTTTCACAAATTCATATTGTTGGCCAGAAGTTTCATAAGGGAACCTTTGTTTAACCTTTATAGACCTATCAGATTTGTATTTGAAAATGGTGCCAAATTGTTCTCGAATTGATCAAAGTTAAGAAAAGCCTTGATATACTTGGTGTAACATTCATATGTACAAAATTCTCTGCTTGGAGTCAGGTATGTCAATTGAGCTCCTTCGATCTTAGATTGAGGTGGTTAGGAATGTCCCTTTTAGGAGTTATGTGATTGGCTAAGATGGCATTTAACCATAATTGCACAATCCATAAAGGTCCAGCTATATGCTTCATCTTGCCAGGGGTATCCATGTCTTCTCCAAAGTGAAGAGCTTGTGCCAAATTGTAGCTATACATTGGAATTTGAAGAGAGCGAGTAAAGAGAAGGTGTGAAGACACCCAATACATCAGAAAGGCTATATGTTCTTCATCAAGTGTTTTTCACATTCTTTTCAATGAAATCTCCAATTAGCACTAAAGTCTACATCTATTTCACTATTTTTTATTTGATCTTCAAATAAACCTAGAGCATAGGTTTTACCTAAGGCTTTAAGGCCAGTAATAGCAGCCATATCCATTAAAGTAAGAGTAACTAGACCACAGGGAAGTTCTAAAGCATGGATATTTCTATTCCATAATAAGAAAAAGGTCACTAACATAAGCATATCTAAACTAACAATGTCATACTTGCTCAATTGGATCAAGTCATAAATGCCTATGTTCTTCCAGTGTTGGGATTTTGTACTACACGTTCCAACCAACCAAAAAATGTTTTCCTATCCTTAGGCAGGGAGGCTCTGAAAATCCCACTTTTCTCTTAAATATTGAAGTTCCTATGGTTTTCTTATGGATTATAGGGTATTCATTATCATAAGTAGGAAACCAACTACTAATGGCTTCATAGTCTAAGGAAGGGCGATAAAGACCTACAAAGTAAATGTGTTTAGTATTGAGAGAAGTTGGGAGTAATACCTAAGCTTCCCACACCTTCCTACATTCTTCTTCATGCCCAAGAATGAGAACTAACTCAAAACCTTTGTCTGTCATCTTCGTTGCCACTATTGGTGTTGGCAATGGTATACTTCTATCAGTATTGGCAAAAACATCTTGGTCTGTAGAGGCCGCCATTGATGAAAATAGAGAATATTAAGAAGTGTGCTCAAGAGAAGAAAGAATAGAGGTTTGTGAATTAGGGATTGCAAAGAAGAAGTAGTGGAAGTAGAGGTGAGACGTGAAAACAATATGAACACACACAATAACCAAGGGGGTGAATTGGTTTAAACTTGGCCTTTTTAAAAAATCTTTAAGAATCAAAGTAATAGGATCTTTATCACAATTAAACCAATAATACTTCAAACAATCAAACAACTCAGCTTAAGAATACAATTACTAAAACCTTCACTTGTTGAGTAATGAGATTTCACTAAAAGAATCACAAATTAAGATGATAAGAAGAGATTAAAGAAAGTAATCAACACAAGAACTTATACTGGTTCACCTCTCAATAAGAGAAGCTACATCCAGTTTCTTCTAACCAAAACTTTATTAGGGTTCCACTATTCACAAAACTCAATTCTTACAAGCTTACAACAATCACCCTTAATCAACCCTAGATTAAGAACAGAAATCTAAAACCCTTTTAGAATCCTAGTGGCTAAGACAAAGAGAAACCCTTCTCTTTTCTTCCCTTTAGAGAACTCTACTCTAGAAAAGCTTTAAGACACTTTTGTAATAGTTGCAAACAACCAGAAATTATAAAATGAATTTATTATAAAATTTAATGGAGAGAGATAACCTAGTGATTCAATGAATATGAATGAATATGGTTTACCAATCAGGTTTAAAAACAAGTTTCAGAACTTCTTCTCCAAACACTTCTTTGATATCTTGCCCAAGAAGAAATCTTTCAATGCAATATGAAGATTTAGAATTTGTGGTACAAGAGTTTCAGAACTCAGAATATTCTTTCTCACTTTCAGAAGGCTTTTGAAAACAATGAAAATTTCGTAGAGTAGTGTGTTGTTATTTTCAAAAGACTCAACAACAATTTATAATAGACTGTTGTAACTGAATGTAATCGATTAAACTACCAATGTAATCGATTAAAACCACCAATGTAATCGATTAAGAACAAATCCAATCGATTTAAATGTTCTTCAGCTTTCTGGAAAAGATATATGAGCAAAGTAATCGATTAAATCGCCATGTAATCGATTAACAGAAAGTCTTATTTTTTGTAACTTTGTGAAGTGTAATCAATTACTATTCTACTGTAATCGATTAAAGTACTCTTGAATCTTTCTAGAAAAGATTCATTAGCAATGTAATCGATTAATTCATTATGTAATTGATTAACATAGGAAGTCATGTTTCAAAAACAAGCCAAGTAATCGATTACCACAAATCGTAATCGATTATCACAGGAAGACTTCAACTATGATTTGTGAAGAGTAATCGATTACCATATAGATGTAATCGATTAATGTGTTCTTCAAAGCTTAAGTAATAGATTACCATTAGCTGGTAACCGATTAAAGTAGTACAAAATTGTTTTTCCAAAACAAGCTTTGAACACTTTGGCTTTTTTAATCCAATCTTGAATATTTTAAATCTTTTTCATAGAACATATGTCTTTTGTAAAACCATGAATGCAAGCCAATGTATGATTTTTATGCAATCCAAAGGATCAAAGGATGAACTCTTATCCATCTAAGAATTACATATGCTTTCAATTGAATGGCATGTAAAAGTTAAAACTTATCCATGATTCAAAACCTCAGCATCTTGATTCTCTTCAAGCTCCCCTTGTATCTAACAAGACGCTTGGTTTATATATATATATGTGTGTGTGTGTGTGTGTGTGTGTGTGTGTGTGTGTGTATGTTGGATATAGGGGGAGCAACAAGAAGAATGAAGCCTATTGTAACACCCTAATATTTCAATAGCTATAATTGTGAATTATTCTTGTGAAATTATTGATGTGAATGTTAAATTAGGTGAATGTTATATTTGATTGGTATATATTATTATATGGAATATTAATTAGAGGTATTACAAAAATAGTTTAGGGGAAATGACCATACTACCCTTCCCTTAAATAAGAAATGACAGAAATATCCCTAAGATGAAAATTACATAAATGCCCTTGGATGCTTTAAGAAATTACCATAATACCCTTGATACTAAACTGTCTAAGACACCCTGAGAAATTTTGTGAAAACCTAATGAAATTACAGAATACTCTTAGATAGCATATTTTCAAAATACTTTGTGACAGAAAACCATAGAATAGAATTTCTATGAATTTTATAAGATAGTGACTTTGAAACTTTATTCAGAAGAATTCAAGTATCAGAAAAATATAGAAAAATGATAGATAAAATCTATGGAATTTTCTCTTAATTATAAGATGAATAGACTTATTTAATAAAATAGTTTAATAATTTTGATGATCAAAAGAAGTGTGGACCAATTAGAATTAAGATAACAGTCTTGTATGAAAAGTCTGTATGACACTTTGTATAGATTGCTTGTGGCAATTTATATTATAATTGAAGTCAGTTTTTAGAAAACTCTAGAATTATATTATTCAATATTATTCTTAAGTAGAAAAAAATTCAAATTAAATTTTATTAGAAAATGCTAAATACCATGTACAAAGTAAAAATGAAACTAGATTATTTTTCTTCATTTAAGAGATAACATGATATGTAAAGAATGAAAGAAAAGCATAAATTTTCCCTTGACCAAGCTAATCCACGTGAAATGCAAGAAGAGTGGAGAAGATTCATGAACTTGGACAAGTGTAAGGACACTTGGAAAGTGAAGACCACTTGGAAAGGCAAGTCATTATGGCATAAGAGATTTTTTCTAGAAAGTAAAGAGATAATAATGAATCAAGTTGAAACCCAAAGGAATAAGAAGAAACTAAGTTAGGACATAATGAAACAAGGAGAAACTAAGCTAGAATGAAACTAAATTAGTTGGAAGGGCAAATATGTCCTTGAATAATTAATTATTTTCCTACTACTATATAAAGGGTGGTGGGGACCTTGCTTGGAAATCACTTTCAAGACATTCCCTCCATCTCACATCCCTTTCATCCTTCATTTTCAAAAGCCTAAATCAAATAGAAAAGACCCCACCATCATAGAAAGAATCATATGTAGAAGAGCTAGCTAGGAGGAAGAATTTGACAAGCTTTATTGGAAGATACAAGGTATGTATAGGGAGGATTATGCTAAATATAGTTTAAGTATTGCTTTTGTTCGAATAAGTATTTATAGAATCTTATTTATTTCTATGGAAAACAAAGCTTGCACACCATGTGTTTTGATGAATTGTTTCAAAGAAATAAAGATAGTTTGAGTGTGTTTTGTTCAAATAGATGTTTGAAGTTCATGTGTTGTTGAGTGTTTCTATGAATTTCTATGAAATACATGTGTTGCTTAGTATCTCATGAATCCTTGTGAACTTTATATTCATGAACTTTATGTGTTTCCATGAATTTCTACACAAGCTAAGTTCTGTACTTGAGTTCTGTTGAATTTCTGAATAAAGTATGTGAGATAGAAATTGAAGACTGATGTTTAAAATAAATATGAGATGATAAAGAATTATACATTAAAGTGAATCAGTCTTATATGTCTCATATGCATATGCCCGGCGGGGGTTAGTCCGCGTTATTTGCCTCAAGAGGAGGTGTGTCAAATAGCTAAACTGAGTCCGTGCGTTCAGACAAAAGGAGTCTGAGCTGGGGGGTGATTGGCAGTGAATACCACGCCACCCATGATGATCACATGAAGTGTGGGTGACCTTCCTATTGCAACACTGCAATACCCTGACTGATCGGATAAGTACTGTGCCACTGGGATGGGGCTATCTTGACTTTTGGTACCAAAAGATAAAAGATAAAAGAGAATCATGCATCATGTTAAGAAAGAATCATGCATCTTGAGATAAATACCTGCATATTTAATATATTTTGTTATTTAAATTATGTTTATCATAAACTTATCCTGTATTTTGTGTCTGTGGTTGACACCTGCTATAACCTCAATTTATTTGGGCGAGCAGAGGAACAGTAAAAGAAGAATGGGCAAGATGATACCTGAGGACTCTGTTAAGGATGCTTAGTTGAAGATAATTATTGTAATGAAATATTTTGGTGATTTGTAATATGTAATAGAACTGATATTGGTCTGTATTATACTTTATAATATTGGTCTGTATTATACTTTATATTATGTCAGATTTAGAAATAACAATCGGTGATGAAGAACTTTTTATGATATTGATGATTAGTAACTTTCGTATTGATTATTTTAAGCAAGAAGAAAAGAATTTTCCTTAGAAAGTAATGAATAATAGGATGAAAAAATTTAGGCGTTACACCTATGACTTAGAAGAATGTTTTGAGCTTTTCACATGCCTTGAAGATTGTAATTCAAATGAAGTGTATGAGAGGCCAATCTTTTGATCCTTGTATTGCATGCACATAATCATTAACATGCTTAAATGTTTTCATTAAAGTATCAAAGCTACTCACACTTTGAAAAAGGATTTAATTGAGTAATGTTTTTGGAAAAATGTAATTACATTGTCTTAATCGATTACACACCGGATTAATCGATTATTTGGTTCGTGTTTAAAACTGGAAAAGTTTTGTGTAACACCCTGTATGCATCCGGTGTATTAACATATTATTATATCAGAATAAGCGCGTAAATAATGTAAAACCAAATTAATTACCATGGCGGAAGCATAATCGAACCATATTTCTTGATTACATTATGTGTGGAACTCATAAATCTTAAATCACATCACAACAACACTAGCCTTTGTTGATCCAAAATAACATGAACAGAACCATAGGCAGATAATCACAAATATCTCAACAGATATAAACAGGAGGAAACATCATTACATAACATAAACTGGTTATGTACATAGACATCATTTGACACTCCCAGTGTCTATATAAAAGAATAAGCATCCGAGGGCATACAAGATATATATATAAATACAATACAAAACATGGCATGTGTGCACACACACACATCTTCCCTCTGTAGGGGTACAAAACAATATCAACAAGCTAAGCCACCAAGCTCTCCTCATGCTGCCTCACAGCCAAATAGATACTGTCTCTACTGAGGCCTCCCGCCCTGAGACCGATCATCTCTGCCAGAAGAATCACCTGAAACAACTTAAACCCCGTCACGGGGTGAGATATACATCTCAGTAAGCTCAGGGTCCTTGGAGGCATCTCCTCCACCCTGGCTCACTTTTCATGACACACGTCATCAAGGTATCACAAATAATCTGGCCTCCCAGCCCTCATAACAATACATAGCCAAGTCATCTAACTCTAATGTATACTGCGGAACTACGCCGCCACGATGCATCATCATCAGCATCAAACCTTAGTGTGAGACCGGAACTCACACCCATGTCATCCCATCGGGAGCTACCCCTTACGCATGGACGCACATATATGGCACCTCTGAGAATAAGCTTCAACTGCGATGGGACCACCTATCTCTTGGTCTTAAGGGATCATCATCACCCTGGGATCATCATCACCCAAGAGCAAACCAAGCTAGGAGGTGCGCTCTTCTCCTAAGGAGGTCCATATCTATCTAACTGGCCAAAAGATCCAATCACAGGTATCCATACATACAAGGCATAGATTCATGCATACATATCATTATGAGCAAGTAACAACCATTTAATGCATGCATCATGAATGCAACCATCACTCCCTCGGAGTATGGTGGAACACAACAGTGGGAAACATCCCAAAGGAACCAAGAACTTACCTGGTAAAGCCGTGCTCTGCAGTTCTCTCCCAGATCGGTGGTCTACGCCACTGACACCCTTGGTGTCACGCCCTATACAAGGCATAAGCTCAATGCAACCTCATAAGGCATAAGCATATAACACGGTTCTCAACCGTCACAATGAAAGGAACCTCATTCCTTTCCATATAAACCTTTACATCATCTATCTTAAGGTTATCTGAGCCCATCAATCACTAGATAGCTCATAGACCCTCGGTGGTCTACTTCAGCTTAAACAAGGCATTAGAGTCTCCACAAGACTTAGTACAAGCCACAACAAAGAGCTCAAAGCTCCATACAGGCCAAATACTCAAGAATCCACAATGTGGTTTGAACAGTTTCTTTCACACAATGTGGCCATTCACATAGCCTCTCAGGCACATATAAAGCAATTATCAAGGCTCATGCATGGTCCATAATCATCAATTAACCAACAAGATACCAACACATGCATTTCTCAGAGCCAAGAATCAAAGTTCATGAAACTAACATTTGAGAGCTAATCCTTCATCCCCTCAACATTCTAAACATACTTTTCTAAAGGACCCAAGGCTAATTCTAGCTCTAGCTCAAGTGGGTCACTATTCACCCAAAACCTCAAATCACAAATTAAATGGTGAAACTCGAGTTTCTTACCTCAATGATGACAAGGAAGACAAGTGGACCACTTCCCCTAGCTTGGGTGTCCGTGAATCGCCGTCGTTCCTCGCCGAACTCGAGTTCTACGAACTTCCCTTGAGAAAGGGATTCTGTGATTTGGGGGTTTTCTCGGGAGATTGATGAAGGATTCAAGCTCACCATGTGTTTTCCAACATATATGGTATTTAAAGGAAGTGATTTGGTCAATAAACAAGGGTTTATGAAGCTTGGAAGCTCATCAATGGCGGAAAGGTCACAGGAGGAAGAAGAAAGGGAGGTTTCCCTTCAAAAAATCGCGACCTAGCCTTTTATACTTGGCCCGTCAGAGGTCCCGCGCTGATCGCGCCACCTCTGGCGCTAACCGCGCCAAGTCCACCTGCACCTGTGGCGCCAACCGCGCCACATCTGGCGCTAATTGCGCTGGAATCCAGAGAAAATGGGTTTTCCATTGCACTACCAGCGCCACTCGTGCCAACCATGGCACTATCCGCGCTGGCCTCCAGAATCCATGGAGCCACTCGCGCCACATATGCCGCTACTCGTGCCAGAAACTAGAGAAAACTGGTTTTCTGGGGGACTTGTGGCGCTACCCACGTCACCTTGGCACTACCCGCGCCAACCTCAATAACTATAGCGCTGATCGCGCCAAACCCAGCGCTACTCGCGCCACACCTCAGACTTGGTTTTCTCAAGTGAAAACTTGGCGCTAACCGTGCGGCATCTCGAGCCAGGACTCAGGGTCATTATACTTTGATGAACATATTAATCGATTACACAACTCTTGTAATCGATTACATAGTGTAAAATGAATATTGTGCATTCTTGTGTTAATCGATTATCGTTATTCGTAATCGATTACATAAGCTATTTGAAAAAACTTGCTTCACTGCTTTAATCGATTACCATAAAATGTAATCAATTACACAAGTTATTTCTGAAATAAAACTTCTCTGATTTAATCGATTACAGCCTAGATTAATCGATTATTTTGTTCATTGTGAAACCCAGATTGGAGCCTTAAACACTTTAATTGATTAAGTGACAATTTAATCGATTACATAAGTCATTTTAATCGATTATTTGGCGCGTGTAATCGATTACGGGTTGTTACAAAAAGTTGTTATAAATAGAAAGAAGGCTTGGCTTGAAAAAAACTTGAACACTTCGAATTTTCTGAATACACATAAGCCTTCTAAGAGTTAGAAAGTGATTTTCTGGGTTAACTAAGCTCTTGTCCCACTCTTTAATCTTCATAGGTATTGAATGATTTCTTGGGCAAGAGATTTTAAAAGAGTAATAGAGAGCATGTTCTGAAATTATTTTTCTGCATTCAACTTTGATTGGTAACTCACATGCATTCATATTCATTGGATCATCTTGGATCATCAGGTTGTTTCTCTCCATTATCTTTGGTTGTAAATTTGTTTTTGTAATGTTTGTTATTTGATGCTATTGTAAAGGGGTTCTTTGAAGCTTATGCTAGAGTAGTGTTCTCTAGGGAAGAACAGAGTAGTGTTCTCTGGTTCTTGCTCACTAGAAGTCTAATAGAGTTTTAGATTTCTATTCTTTATCTAGTGTTGATAAAGAGAGTTTGTTGTAAAGCTTGTAAGAATTAGAATTTATAATAGTAGAACTCTAATTTAATGTTCATTAGAAGAAACTGGATGTAGCTTCTTTTGAGAAGTAAACTAGTATAAATTCTTGCGTTGCTTTTCTATTCCTTCATCTTTATCAGTTATCTTATTCATTTGTTCTTGGCATCATTATCATTACTCAACAAGTTCTGTTTGAGCTATTGATTTCTTGAGTTGAGTGATTTGATTGATTAAAAGTATTCTTGGTTTAAAAGCGATGAAGATTCTTTGACTCTGATTTTATAGATAAACAATTTTTTTAAAAGTACTAAGATCTAACCAATTCACCCCCCTCCCCTCTTGGTTATTGTGGGCATTCCTATTGTTTTCAATATATATATATATATATATATATATGATTTCAGAGGTAAAATAATATTCAAATTTGAATAAATAAAATATATTTTAAACCAATGATATTATGTAATGTGACACATTAATTGGATAGGCGGTTATAGCTGTAAAAGAGGCAATCATGCTTATATTGGTTAGCGTGAAAATCACAACCATGATTGGATTATGTTCTCTAGAATATTTAATTATATACAATGCTTTAATTAGGTAAGATATGATTGTAATCTCAAGACAATTGTTACAAAAATACTGTATTCTCAAAAGATAGTATTGGAACACACTATTTTTTGGACATTTATTACCTCTGTTATGTAAAATTTGTCTAAGTTACGGAACTTATATGTAGTTTCGATGAGATCTTCTAAAGAGAAATAGAAGAATACATTCAAAAATTATCAAAGAATGAGATAAAATTCAAGAAGTTGAATGCGCCATTGAAGGAGTTTATTTTGATCGAAATTGACATTTTGATGACTTTATTAAGGCGTGTAATTTGTCTAAGTTATGGAACTTATATGTAGTTTTGATGAGATCTTCTAAAGAGAAATAAAATAATACATTAAAAAATTATCAAAGTATGAGATAAAATTCGAGAAGTTGAATGCGCCATCGAAGGAGTTTATTTTGATCGAAATTGACAGTTTGAATGACTTCATTAAGGCACGTGGGATTGCAAAGCGCTCAGCAGTAAGATGTTTTTGAAAATTTGAAATATCAATTGAAGCGGTTACAATGAAGTTTCATGAAGACAACAAATAGCATTAGATCTATGTATTTAGAAATATTGTTGTACACGTGTCGAAATCATAGAATTCAACTGTTATTATTCGAAATTTATAAATAAGACTTCTGACTTGCAATTTTCGATGGATTGAATCGTCTCACTTAACTCCTCAAACACCGTCAATGTCTCACATCGAAATTGTCTAATGGTTTAGAAGGACATCATGTATATATGTATTCATTCCAACCTTTTATGAATTCATGTATCTTTAGTTTAGTGCATCTTTTTAAAACCTTTACTTTTTTAATCCACATTTCGTCTTGAAACCTTTACTTTTCTAATCTCCACTTCTAAATACTTATAGAATCACTATTGAAATTGAAATAATTATAAAAATAATCTTTAAATCAAAAACATTATTATAAAATTTACTTAAAAATCATCTTATAGACCATTATACAATATTGTTATAATTAAAAATAGATATCTCTATCGATATTACTATAAATTAAGTATTAGATAATTCTCTTATAAATTAAAAATTATGAACTTGTTTATTTAATTAAAAAGAACTTACAATCGAGAATTGATCTTATATTTCATCTTTAAATATTTATTTGTTAATAGAATTATTTATTAAAAATTATTCAATTTATTATGAAAATATATTCAAGTGCATCTCACGATTAATACTTACCAAGTATTTTTCTTAACTGATTTTGGATATAAGACAAAAAAGAAATGCTGTACGGTAGTTGTATGGTTCTTTCAGCAAAATCAGATTGATTATATATGTTGACAAGCTTGAACTTGGGTATTGTGGGGATTTAGGTAGTTCCTTAGAGTCCTGGCAAGTTCCCCAAATTAAAGGGAACCTTTCTTCATGATTGCTTCCAAATTATAGCTTCAAACCAAGGATCCCCGAGCCTCTCTAAAGCCTTTCCTCCTGCCATTTCAAGTTTTCATAGAAAATTACTAGTTCGAACTTCAATAATTAAAGCAAAAACTTTATGTACAGTGTGAAAATTAAAAATTTGAAGGGACAGATTAGTCAGCGCATCCTCTTTATTTTATGAAGTACTTCAAGACTAAAATTTTCTGACAGTACTGTATACTCGACGTAGAATTTCAAGTCACATCGTGTTTGAGCACATTAATTATGTTAGGGGATATATGAAATGGTGAAGTTGTAAATTAAAAGTACAATTGACATGTTTTTTTCCCGACATATATGGTTAGCTTTTTACTCCATAATAGCAGATAATATCTTCCAAGCAAATATAATAAGTGAGTGAATCTGATTCAAATAGGTCCTTGGAAGATACACACTAATATTGGCCTATTCTATAGTTTTGAATGCCTAGACCCAGATTATGTCGACATGGGTCAACTTATAGACCAGGGAGTACGTCTGATATGCTGTATCTTCTGGCCATAAAAATCATACTAAAAAATCAAACTGGTACTGCATCTTCTGCTTCTTCTGATTTGTTCTTTTCTTGAATTAATTTTTTGTATTAATTATGGGTGTCGGTTCCTAATTTTGTACTTGGCATACGAATAGATATTGCAGGGGACAAAGAAATCTCAATTATTAATGTAATGAGAAGGTGCCCACTTATCCCTGTTTCGGCTGGATACCCAGTGTTGTATCATTAGCCTTTACACCACTTTTAGAAATATCTGATTTCGGTTATAGTACTGTGAAATTTATTCACGGCTCAGAATTTTGGAGTCAAAGGTCTCACTACTTTTCCTCTTGGCTTCAAAGAGAATGAAAATTAAGGAAACATTAAATTCTTCTTTACAAGTACTTAGGTGAATAAAAAAAAAAAAAAGAAAAACAAAGGTAGGATTGTTTTCTGGATTAAAAGTTATTTTTGGAAACGTAAACATGAAAAATGTAATATTCCTATATTTATTACAAGTTTATAAAGATTATTTTCAAGTATTATTGATTCCTAAAGAAGTGGTAATTTCGTTTACTATATTTTTTTTATACTTTTATACTTATAAAGAGGAATGGGAAAAATAATATTCCCATCAGAATACAAGTTATTCCCTAACATACACTCAACTTCCATTTTTACTTTTTTTATTTAATCTAATTATTTTGAATTTTAAACAATAATATAGAAATATGAAAATGCAACCAAATATGATTTTAAATATAGGTAACCTAGAAATAATATAACTAACCCTTAGAAATACAATATTATTGCGTGAAATAAATGTCCCTTTAGTACAATATAATGAAAATACAACTATTATTTTAAAACATGTGATTAGAATTTCGATTTTCAAATCCATGATACGAAAAAACATCTATCAAGGGAAATCAAATGATTTTTTTGTACTTTGAGAAGTTAATAAAGATACTTTGAGATAAAAACAAAGTAAAAGGGAAAAGTTAGAAATATTGATAAAAGCACAAATTTACCCTTATCGGAAAAATAGATGAAAAGAGTTTAATTCAGGGGCAATTTAGACCAAGCATGTTCGTGCAAGACATCTCGTGTGAAGAGGGGAGAAGAAAAAACGTGTGGCCCCCTACCCTAAAGCTTTTCATGTTTTCTTATTTCCATCATCTATCCTCTATAATTCTTTTAAATTAACTAATCCAACGGAGTGTAGGGATTTTACAATAGACATTAGATTAAAAGTAAGGTTTACAATTAGTCAATCCAATTGTAATGTTTGCTTTTGCGGAAGAGGCAGAAGTGATTGCTGGTGAACTCTAATCACTAATATTTACAGAGTATTCCTTGAAGTCTAGGCTCAAGAACAAAAAGGTAAGGCCTTACGTCATCATTCAAAAGAAAAGAAACAAAAATTAAATGAATTTGAATTAACATGAGTCCTTCCTATTTTCACAACTATAGAGATTTAATTTCCAAGGAAGTTGTATTTATTCTGTAATGAAGTCTTGGACAACAATGATGAATTATATAAAGATTTAAGTTTTAACTTTATAAATTCCTCAACTTGACACAAGATTTAATAAAATCTTTTTTTTAATTAAATCAATGAGGTTATTAATGTGATGGACGACTTATTGACCCCTGGTCACAAATTATGCATGAGTCATGGCTGTAAGCCATTAATTATGTATAAAAAAATGTGGCTCAAAGCCACAGGTTGTTTGATGGTATAATTGTATTATGCAATAATAAAAAATATATTTGTATTAGACTCGTTTATTTTATTTATATATATATATATATAAAAAAAACAGAAAATCAATCATGTATCCGATTCTTTTGTTCTAAAAAAAGTAGATATGAGAATCAAGGTGAATCAGTTCAAAATATATTTTTATATACGTTCATTTATTTTTAATTTAACTAAAATATTTTCTTTTGCTATATGATATTTTTTTATCCATAATATTTGTGTCATATATCCATTAATTTTAGTGATGATTAATCTTTATCATAAAATCTAATTATTTATCTTTAGCGGAATCTCCTCTCTAAACTATGTTTTATCACTTTTATGTTATATGATGATCTAATATTATGTTAGAAAGACCCAAAAATGAAGTTAACATATGAATGGCAATTATTTAAATATTATTATTAATTTTATTTTAGTATTTTCATCAAAAATATTTTTTATTTGTATAATATGTAGTAAATTGATTTTGTTTTAATTAAAAAATTAATTTATTTATGTTCAAAATTATATGTTAATTTATAATTTGATATATTCACTACTAGAAAATTGACATTTAACATATGTTATTTTGGACATTCAACATCAGGTTTAGACTAACAATTGTTAAAAGTACGTCATTTTTTAACATCGATTATAAAAATCAATATTGAAATTCACTATACAATATCGATTCTCCCCCAAACTGATGTGGTATAGTAGCAAATAGCAAAAAAAAAAAAAAACAAAGATGACATTGGTTCTCGAAAAAATTGATGTTGTAATAGACCATACAACATTGGTTCTGCCAAAATCGATGTTGTATAGTACTTACCACATCGGTTTTATACAACATCGGTTTTGTCTCATTTTTTCATACAACTAATGTTGTATATTCACTTTCTACATCATTTAATTTCATAAGAAATGTAGAATGTCATTTAAAAAAAAATGGCTCATTCTCATTATTTCCCTCCTTGTAATTTTAAAAGACACATTAAAAAAGCTTAAACAATAATTTTAAAATGGCAATTTTGTAGGTTCTCTTAAGCTCAAGTCTTTTTTCTACTTGCCAAAGGTTACATGTGCCATATGGCTATCAATAGCCTAAATCTATTGGTTCAGCAGGACATCTAACATCAAATTAGCTTTAAATTCAATTTTTACTTTGTCTTAGGTAGAATTTTATTTTTTATTTTTTATTTATTTTTAACGAAACTTTTTATAGTTTTTAAGCAAAAAACAATTTATTCTGGCAAGAGCTCTAAAGGTCCAAAATCAACAGAAAGTTTGAGAAGGAGAAATTACAGTAATTGAAGATAAAAGTTAGGAAAATCAAGAGCGAGATATTTTTCAAGGATAAAGAAGAAGATAATTACTTGAATTAATTAGAGATGTTATTTGTTTATAATTTTTTGTGATTATCTCCTTAATTAAATCCAACTACAATTCTATAAATTGGAGGCTAAGCATTCATTGTAATAGAGGGTAGAAGTCTTGAGCAATTCTTAGAATTATATTTTAGACTTCCACCCACTAGATATCTTCATTATTCCATTAGACACTCTAGGTTTCATTGTATTTTAATGAGTGCAATTCCTTCCACCTAGGAGAGGAAAATATGAACCTTGTTTTTCTTTAATTCTATCAATTCAATATTTCATCTCGAGTTGTTTATATGTTCCGTACTTATTATTTTTATTTGATTGACCATCTTATAAATGAATTCAAGAATTGACTTGTTCTTTGGCAAGCCTTGTTGAAACCCAAACATGAATCAAGTACTTAATTGAGATTATCTTTAAGGATAAAATAATCTTGATTAAGCCTCGCTAATTCTCGACCATTAATGTTGATTGCTTGTGTTGGTATATCCAAGGGATTGGGTATCAGGTAAGTAGTTTAGAATATGGGACCATGTGGGTTCTAGGGTAGAATACCTTAGTGAATTGGAGATGAGCAATATAAATGAGTAGAGAATTGTGAAGTTACAAGGATCGAACAAATTCCAAGTCCAAATCTAGACATTCATTCATCAAGATCAACATTACCATCCAAGTCTAATACTTCTATCTTTACTTAATTATTTTATTGTCATTTAATTTTTATTGCAATTTATTTTGTTATTTATTTCATGACAATCGCAAAACAAAAATAGAAAAACCTAGTTCTTAGTTTAATAATTACATGAAATTCCTCCTTTATTCCTTTGGGATACGACCTGGACAATAATTCAGTTACTACTGTTGGATTCAAGGGGAGCTACTTAAAGAATGTCGAGGATTCAAGCATTGGTTTTGAGCTTTCAACATGCAATGGATGCCTTAAAGATTGATCTGTGTTATATGAGTAGAGAAAAACAATTCTGGTGATCCAAGTGAATTGCATTCATATCAATAATACAACTAACTTGATTAATAAAAATCACAAGGCTTTAGTAAAATGACCAAGTTTTTGATTTAAATCAAAGGTTTTTGGAAAAATGGTTTTTGTATTGATTTAATCGATTACCTTAAAGGTATAATTGATTATTTTGTTCTTGGTCTATTCTAGAAAAGTTTTCAAGAACAATGTAATCGATTACCTATCGGAATAATCGATTATTTGACCTTTGTTTTATATAAACTTCCTTGATGAACATTTTAATCGATTATTAATAGGTAGTAATCGATTACACAACTATACATGATTTTAAGCAGTGTTGGAAGAATCAATTACCAAAGTGTTGTAATCGATTACACAGGCTTAAATGAAAAAGTTATCTTCTTGTCTTAATCGATTACCAAATTTAGTAATCAATTACACTGTATGTAAATGCTTACAAGATCTGCTACTTTAATCGATTATCACATATCGTAATCGATTACTTAGTTCAATCTGTTTTTTAAAGCTTCCTGCCTTAATCGATTACCAAAGTTCGTAATCGATTACATAGTGCATTTTGATATTTTGAAGTTTCCTGTCTTAATCGATTACAAGACGGAATAATCGATTATTTTGCTCGTTGCTCATGTCTAGAAACTTTGTTGAACACTTTAATCGATTACAAGGTTAATTTAATCGATCACATGAGTTAAATAATCGATTATATGGCGCGTTTAATCGATTACTAATAGTTACAAAAGTTTGTTATAAATAGAACCATGACTCAGCTTGTTTTGTAACTTGATCAATTCGTATTCTGAACATACACAAGCTTTCTAAACATTTCCAAAATGATTTTTCTGGGTTCTATGAGTTCTTGCTTCAACTAAAACATTCATGGGTTTTTGACTGATTCTTTAAAGCAAGAAGTCTCTTTCAAAGGTTAAGGAAGAATAATGTTCTGAGTTTGGTTTTGTCTTTCAACCTGTATTGTTCATTCATCTGCATGTTATTCACTGGATCATCAGGTTGTTTCTTTCCTTAGCTCATTGATTGTAATTCTGTTTACAAATTCTATTGTAATTGGCTATTGTAATTAGGTTCTTCTAGCTTGGGACTAGAGAAGGGTTCTCTAGTTTAAAGATCAGAGTAGTGTTCTCTGGATCTTTCTCCTTAGAAGTCTAATAGGGTTTTAGATTTTTGTTCTTTATCTAGGGTTGATAAATGAGAGATTCTTGTAAAAGCTTGTAAGAATATTTTATAATAGTGGAACTCTAATTCAGTGTGAATTAGAAGAAACTGGATGTAGCTTCATATTTTAAAGTGAACCAGTATAAATTGCTTGTGTTCTTATTTTTATATCTCTATTCTCATCTTATTCACTGATCTTTAATTCTTTGAACCGCATTCATTGTTCAACAAGTTCTATTTTGATCTATTGAATTCTTGGACTGAGCTATTTGATTAAGTATAAGGTTTCTTGGTTTTAAAAGTGATAAAGATCTTCAAACTCTGATTTAAATTTGATTTTAAAATACCAAGGTTCAACCAATTCACCTCCCCTCTTGGTTGTTGTGAAGTATTCCTATTATTTTCAATTGGCATCATGATTGGGTTACACTTGGCATATAAGTTGAATATAACGTGAAACAAAATCCTAACTACACGCAATGTGATGGAAATATGCAAGAAGATTGAATGAAGAGTAAGGAATCGTTTGTTCTATCCCATCTGTGAGATAATGTGTTTTATTATTAGGTTTCATCTATGATATGGTGTGGTTATGGTTAGATTTCATCTATGAGAGGGTGAGGTATATGATTATGGTCCATCTGTGAGATGTTGAGGTATGTGGTTATGTTCCATCTATGAGATAGTGCGATATGTGATTATGGTTCATCTGTGAGATGGTGAGATACGTGGTTATGTTCCATCTATGAGATGGTGAGCTTTATGTTGAGAAATAGATGATTTATGAGGTCACAAAGATAAGCTGACTGTTGTAGTGTTGTGTTGGTTTCACTTTGTTCGTGACTTCATTTACATAATATTCAAATTGTTCTTCAATACTGTTGTAGCCTTTTTGTTGAATTTCACTCTACTCCATTTTGTTTTTGTTGTTTTAAATTGATTTTTTTGCAGTGCCTTTCTTTGAGTGATTAAAATACATGATTTTATCATTAATTTTTTTGTCTTTTTTAAAAAAAATAGTTTATTTTTTATTTTTTATGTGGGCTGGCCTGCTGGCCCACTAACCCACCTTTAAGTGGGGAGGGCTAGCATTTCCAGCCCAGCCCGGCCCGTATTTTTGGTGGGCTTGGGCCAGCCCGACCCATTTTTAGTGGGCTGGCCCACTTTGTCAACCCTATCTATACTTTAGGCGTAGTATAGTAATTTTAGTCAGGTAGTGATCTGCTCTGATCCTATATCCTTTTTGATATTTTGATGTATTTTGAGAGACGATATCTTCACTAAAAATGTTTTTTTATGTAGCATATGTGTATCAATTGTTTCGGGTTGAATCCAAATTGTTCCTACTATTTATTTGCTTTATTATAAATCTGCTTTCAATTAATTTCATATTTAATAGCAACGTGAAAACTTAAAGCTTTCCACAATGGTCAAGCAAGCAAGCAACAATTCTGAATCTGGGTTATGAGGTCACCGTCTTCTCAATGATATTTTTCGGCCACCACATCACTATCGTGGATGCTAAGGTCCTTGATAGAAGAAGCGAATACAAAGAGAATGAGATGAAGAAGGAGAGAAAAGAAGAGGAAAGAGACAACAAAAAGAGGAACACACTTATAAAGAAAGGTTAAATATTTTATTTAATTGTTAATGTTTTGTATAACATAATCTTATATATATTGTGATGAATTTGTTTATTTTAAAATAAATATTGTAGAATATATCTTAATTTAATATGTTTTACTTCTTAATTTTACAATTTAATTATACATAATGTTAAAATTAATATATTGTGTTAAAAAGTTGGATCAATATGCTCTTGTTCCATGTATGTCAAATCTTGATTGTGATAAATTTGAATCAAAAATAAATGATTTAAACAAAATTTGGAATTAGATATGGATAAAAATGAACTCCGACCAAACACAAGGCAACCCATATTCACCCTTAATAATAATGGAGTCACACCATAATGCAAATAATAGTCCCATTAAATTTCTCGTCAAATACAAATGAGTCCATCCTCGTCCTTCATTAGCAACGTCACTCACTACCAAGATACCATACCCATTCTCGCAATCTCATAGATTAAGTTACTCATCTGAATGACATCTAGTCACATCACCCTCCGATACTTACAGCAATAAATATGCGTCTCTGTAAAAATGAGGTTTGGAGTATATATATGTGCCATGGAGCCCAAGGCCATTTTATATACAGTTCCCCCAATTTCTACTTGTACAACTTTACTTTCGCTAGTTATCTTCAATTAACCACTTCATACGGAATTAAACTTACTGATAATGCAAAATGAATAAGCTTAGGCTCAGTTTGTAACAATTACAACGAAACATCCAAATGCTTGAACTTCTTGTTTTTTCCATGATTGACGCTTGTGAACTCTAATGTTTAACAGTAAATATTTGATTCTTCGTGTACATACATATACATACATATATATATATATATACAGTGGCGGACCTAAAGGGGGGCCTGGTGGGGCCTGGGCCCCCCCAAATCACTGATTTCTTCCCAGTAGAACACCCTATGGAGCCACCAGATGAAGATCGTCCCGTGAAATGCCCAATGCCCGAGTTTTCAGTTATTAACGTAAGCACATATATGTTGTTTTTCTTATCATATGATGTTTGCATGGTAAGGAAAAATAATTAATGCAGCTTCGTTTTTTTATATTTCACCACCTCTTTGTCTATCAATTTGAATTGGGCCCCCCCGTGCTCAAAATCCTGGATCCGCCACTATATATATATATATATATATATATATATATATATATATATATATATATATAAATTTTGTTCTTACTTAAACCTGAAAATTTCACATGGGTTCTAAATTCTGCACGCAACGCTCAAGTATATCAATTATAAGAGAATAAATGAGTATTATATTAGATGAGTATGGGTATAGAATGATTCTGAGCTCATTCAGAAGTCTTTTAGAGAGAACCTATAAGATTGTATTTATAGTGTATAGTGTGAGCCTTCTTGGACCTTTGTTTGTTGTCAATATCTAGATAAGATAATAATAGATAATAACATATAATTATCTAATTTAAATATAAGATAATGTGTACCTTATTGATATTATGTTATTTGTAGATAAATAACAATATATAAATATATGATAAGATAAAGTGGTTACACCTATTAGAATAGTCTAGCCTATTGATAAACTGTTAATAATAAGATAGGCATGTAGATGTGTTTTTCTATAGTAGGTTGATGTCTGTACTCTTATAGCAAGGCTCACGAGAAAGGCTAGACATGTGTGTTCGTGTCCGGATTGACACGTTGAGAGTCAATAAACACTATTAATATAACAATATTCTAGAGAGAATTCACATATACGATGAAAATCAGGTGACATTTTATCATATTTGGACAGTAAAAATTTAAAGAAACAATGCTGGAAATAACAAAGAAGTAGAACGCAATACGGTGCACGTGGTACGGCTGCAAGTTGCAAAACCAAGATTGTACGATCTAAGATGAATCAAGCCCCATGCACGTGTGGTAGTATCCAGATACCTCACTCTGATACTAGCTAGTGTTACCCTTCTCATAGTTGGGACTCTCAAAACCGCACAAATCTCGAAGGCAAGGGTCAATGCTTAAATGCCCTCTAATTAAATTTGTGGGTCCAAATAACCTACTACTAGCCTAGCAACCACGAATTCAATTCTCCACTCGATTCACATTTCTACCCTTCATCACACTGTCGGCGATACCTCAATTTAAGGAAATAGTCACACGGAGAAAGTGTGCATTTTTAGGTTTGAGAGTGTGAAGCGATAATAAACTAATATTTAATAGATGAAAAATTTAAGTTTAATTGTTAAATATATAAAAAGTATTATAAATTAATTCTATAAATAATTTAATGATAAATTATCTTTAAAAATATAATTTATTATCAAATTCATCATTGAATAATATAATTTATTAAAAAAAATCTCATAAATTTATCTATAAAACTAATCTATCACATTTTTTACATATTAAATTTAAATTTTCTATCTTTCATAAATCAATTCATCGTTACCTTATACTTTTATCAACTAAAAGAATTTACTCTCGTTTCTTTCCTCACCTATTTTACAATGCAAAAACGCTTAGCTGTTTTTGTTTGTACTTTGCCTTGACAAAGAACAGGCACATTGATCTAATAATATCTTTATGGGTTTTGATTTTTATTATCTTTCAATTCAAGCTTCGACTCACCTTCCAAGTGACCAAAATCCGCGTCATTTCACACTTTCTTTTATTCACCCAAGTCCCCCACTACTTCCTCACTCATTCCATTGCCGGCTCTCTATTGCTCTCCATTTGTATATAAAGCCTACTCCTAGCTAAAACTTTCCTACACTACCAATCAAAACCCCACCATCACTTGGTAGTTGGTACTTCTTGACAACACAAAATCACTTTCAAATACTTGAAAAATAAAACTGAAACCAATTAACTTTCCCTTTCACTCTTCATGGCTTCTTCTTCTTCTCTTACAATTTCCCCAAGAAAGCTTCGCTCTGATTTGTATTTCTACTCCTACCAAGAGGATCATTACAGCACCCCATTGGTGATCAATGTTCTGGCTTCACTGATTGAGAGGAGCATGGCCAGAACAGAAAGAATCGTGAAGAATGGTTCGAGGTCTTTGTCCAAGGCCATTAGCACAAACATCTTTGACTGCAGAGAGATCCCAGACATGACAATCCAATCTTATTTAGAGAGAATTTTCAGGTACACTCTTGCAGGGCCATCGGTGTATGTTGTGGCCTATGTCTACATTGACAGGTTTTGCCAGAACACTCCAGGATTCAGAATCAATGCCAGAAATGTGCATAGGCTTCTCATCACAACCATCATGCTGGCTTCCAAGTATGTTGAAGACATGTAAGTTTCCAATTCAAAATTTATCTCCTTTGTTCATTCAGTTTTTGTACTTTGTTTATTTTACATTTATGCTTACTACTTGCCAATAATTTGGTAAATGGGGGGTTTGTTAAATTGAAAAGGAGTAAATAGTTTTGTTTATGTCAATCTCAATCTTTTTTTTATCCGCAAATATTAAATGTTAGCTTTTTATTAATTAGACAGATTTGAACCCAGGAACTCTCCTTTCTTATCTTCCTCCCTTTGTTCATGTCAATCTCAATCGTTGACATTACTTGCTAACTACTGAGGAAAGGGACAATTTTTATAAGGGCACCAAGATTTTAATTTGGTCTGTCATGCGTGTCTGATAATGTGTCAATTTCTCAACAATCCAATTAGCCTGGATTTAAATTCAGGGCATGATGTGTTAATAAAAATGGTTTCTTCTTTTTGTTTTTTGTTTCAGGAACTATAGAAATTCCTACTTTGGAAGAGTTGGTGGGTTAACAACTGATGAGCTGAATAAGTTGGAGCTGGAATTCCTTTTCTTGATGGATTTCAAATTGCATGTAAATGTGAGTGTTTTTGAGAGCTATTGCTGCCATTTAGAGAGGGAAGTTAGCATTGGAGGTGGGTACCACATTGAGAGGACCCTAAGGTGTGCAGAAGAAATCAAAGCAAGGCATAGAGAAGAAAGGGGTTACACACACATTGCACGTGTGATGTTGTAGTCAGAATATTAGTTATTTTGGTTTGGTGTGAAAGTTTCTTTTGACCTGCAAATAAAGAAAGGCAGTTTATGTGTACAGATCGGTATAATATAAATCTAAATGTTTGTTGTGGTAATTATTTGAGGTTTAGGATAACGAGAGAGAAGCTAAAGCTTTGAGCAATGTAACTACAAATTTGTTTGGTTTCTTCACTATGTAAACAGTGAATTTTCAATTTTTGTATCCAAAAAGAATTTTGTGGGCATTTGCTTTTATTCTAACTGTATGTGCATGTTTTGACCCCTGAACTTTATGACCTGACTATGGTTATTATTTTGACATTTGTTCACTAAGAAATAGATACACAAGTTAGTGTAGGAATTGACAGTATGAGTTCAGTAATAAAGGTTGAATATTTATTTATAAAATATTCAAATATGACGACGTCGCATGTGTATAAGTGGACAAATAATGTTCATAGAATTGAGTAATTGACGGAGGAAATAATATAACTATTGTTAATGAACTCCGTGGGATACTTGGATATATAGATCCGTTTATTTTAGATTTAAATATTTTTAGTACATATAATATAGTTTTTTTAGTTCTTTCAAAATTATTTTTTATTTTTAATTCTCAATTTTTTTATTTTGTTTGTCGTCTTTATGATTTATTAGATAATATTTTTTTATTATTTAAAATACTATCTAAAGTATTTTAAAGATAAAAAATAAAACATAGATTGTAAGAATTAAAAACAAAAAATAATTGCAAAAAAAAATAAAAAAAATACTAAATTATAGAGATTAAAAATATATTTAAACCTTTATTTTATAATTTAGTATAATTAATTTTAATAGACTTATTTCCATATTATTACATGTATTTGTTTTACTGAAGTTATTAAATGTACTTAAGATGTGTAATTCAATTAATTTAATCATAAATCTTACAGTGAAATGTATTGTATGATGAGAGAATATTAGTAAAATATTGGAGAATTTTATTGTTATTACCCAAACAAACATAAAATGTATGTTTGTTTATTTGTTTACAGATGAAATCAGATATATAATTATTGAAATAATTATTGGAAACATAAATGACGGATATGTAAACATAATAACTTAATATGTTATTTTATATCTGGATGAATCTAGAAAAGTTGGATTTATATGTCTTCCCACAGTTTGACTATTTTTTTTACAACACACATGCAGTCTGACTTGAACTTACTATCCTAATGCAACCATTTGAGTTTAAAGTATGAATAAAAGAATAATAATGCACACCTTGCCTTAAAGTTTCAATTTCTTTTAAAGAATGAGGATGCAAAAAATTAAATTTATCACTACTTAATTATAAAAACTTTAATATATATTTTGTTTTGAAAAATGATTTGAATTAAAAGTTTAAGCTATTAAGTGGAAGTATTTAATCATTTGTCTAATACACTTTGTTAGCATGTAAATAGGAGGGCATATTGAAAACAGATGCATGCTATCATAATTAAATTTCTGTCATTGCTTTGTTAATATTTTTTATTTATTGTCGATGTTAATTGTTTATTTTTTGTTGGTGGAGGAATTTGACCCCAACTCTCTCTCCCTCTCCCCTATTCTTTCTTTTTTTCTTCGACACCAAACAAATCTTATAACCTATTGATTGACATTACTTGTTCTTCTAATATTGTGATAGTGAAGGATGGTAAAGTTAAAACCTTGGAGCAAACATTAATGCATGGGCAAAAAAAATTTAAATATTGCTTTTTTTTTTTAAATTACCAATTTATTGTAGTTTGGAAACTAATTACCTGTATATAGCAACTAGTGGCGCCTAGGCAAAGTGCGTTCAGTCACGCCCCCACTAGGCGCCACCAAGCCTTAATTGCATCTCCCTTAGGCGTGATGGTCACGCCCCAGCCAGGCGTGACTGTGCACCATTTGCGTCTCTCCCAGGCACGATTCAGTCACCTGTCCCCTATTTAAACCCAATTTGGTGTTGATAATGTTCACAACTGTTCTTCATCATTTTTGTAGTGTTAGATATCTGAAAAATTATTTATTTGTACCTTTGTTTGTGGTTTTTGATTATATATATAAAAATGTGTTCAAATTCTGATTCTGTTCGTATTGTTCTATATTATAATGGTAGGAAAATTAAGGGTCGACGTGGTGTTATTTTTGAAGGTGAGAAAAGGCCAACACATATGAAGTGAAACTTAACTATTGACGAATTGCACCAGAGAATCTGTCAAAAATTAGTTCTCAAAGGTAATCAATCTATCACTATGGTGACTGCAAGAATATGGTGTGATGATAAATATATTAGCATGCAAGTAGTGGACGATGAAGACTTGAAATGGTAATAGGAGAATTCTTCAACCAGTCAAGGAAAGATTTCTTAGAGTTGTTTGTGGATATTGATGAAGTAGAGGATGTTCCTTTACCAATGAGGTCAGTGCATTTCAATTATTCCTATAATGCATCATCATCTGCTGCTCCACCTTTTAATTTGTCTATGGAAGATGAAAATGACCCTATTTGGGTTATGGACGACGATATTGATGATGACGATGATGAAAATATCGCAATGAAAGATCGTCTTCTTGCCGAGAATGCTAGTGCTTCAGACGATGATGATCCAAGCGCAAGTCAAATACAAGTACATCACTCTTTTGTGGCCGAGTCTCAAATCCAACCACAGGAGGATGTGGGGGAGTGTCAATTACTACAACAATATGAAGGTGTGATACGGAACAATAGTTATTTACATATATGTGTGGTTGTTTTTGATGTATTTTATTGTAATAAATTTGTGAATTTGCATATGTAGGTGAGGGTAATACTACTTTTTGGAATGAAATCTCACATTACACATACATTGATTGGGATTATCCGAGTGAACAAGATTGTGGCACTGGTTCTGGTTCAGTTGAAGGTCCATGGATATTGGGGAATAAGTTGTTTGTTAAACAAGAATTTGCATCAAAAGAAGAGGCACAGATGGCAATAAAGCGAAACCTCATGAAGGAGCATCAGGAGCTGTTGTGGTTGAAAGTACGTCGGCAAAGTTAAGCATGAAATGTCGTGCGCATGACCAGAATTGTCCATGGAGGGTTAGGGTAATAAAAACAACATATGGTGAGACATGGATGGTTACCAAATGGGGTGGGGATCACAATTGCTTAAATGAGCGCATTTCTCAGGACCATAGACAACTTGATGCTGATGTTATTGTTTCACTGGTACTAGGTACGTTATTGGATGACATGATAATAATGTTTATTTTTTTTATTAATGTTTACATGACATTCTTGTTTATTAGGGATGATAAAGCATGATCCATCATGTTCAATTGGCCTAGTCTAGGAAAGGATAACGCATTCCTATGGGTACAAAGTTTCATATAGAAAGGCATGGTATGCAAAACAGAAAGCAATGGCAATTATATACGGTGATTGGGAGGAATCATACACATTTTTGCCGAGGTGGTGTGACTATATGCTTCGCTTTTCACTAGGTTCTGTTTATCATATATTCAAACCAAAGATTATTATGTGGCCCATAGAATTGTTCATGGAAAACGCATGTTTCAACGCATTTTTTGGACCTTTAGACAATGTTGCGAGGCTTTCAATTTTTGTAAACTGGTCATTCAAATTGATGGCACTCATTTATATGGCAAGTACAAAGGAAAGTTGTTGATTGCCACAACTCAAGATGACAATAATGAGTATTTGCCACTTGCATTTGCTATTGTTGAGGGTGAGACACTGCAGGCTTGGGAATACTTTATGCATAACATTCGCGCTCATGTTACAACGAAGACAAATATTTGTCTTATTTCTGATCGGCACCAAAGCATATTATCTGCAATTGAGAGGCACCGTGGGTGGCAGCCACCGCGTGCTTATCATGTGTTTTGTCTTCATCATATTGCTAGCAATTTTAATCAAAAGTTCAAAAATGAAAATTTGAAGAAGGCCTTATTGAATTTAGGTATATTTAACAAACTCAATTTCCCCTTATGAGTTTTTCCTAAATTTTAATGTTATTTAATTTGTGGGCAAGTTATACTTCTTCTATTATTAACTTTGAGGTAGGCTTCGCACGTTTTTGTGATGTTAGTCCTGAGGTTGCAAACTGGATTGATAACATTCCCAAGGAAAAGTGGACTCGTGCATATGATGTAGAGGGACGAAGGTATGACCATATGACAACAAATTTGGCAGAGTCAGTTAACAGGGTTTTAAAGGGTGCAAGAAACATGCCAATAACCGCGTTGGTTAAACACACATATAGCAGATTGGTGGAATATTTTGTATGCAGGGGGCAATCGGTTGCTAACCAATTGCAAGGTCCACATTCTCATTGCAAAAATGTCGTTGCTATGTTGAAGGCCAATGAGTCCAATGCTACTTGTCATTATGTTCGTACATATGATGTAGAACAAACTTTATTTGAGGTTGATGATGGTTATGACAAATCGTTTTCGGTTAACCTCCCTGAGCGGTTCTGTCAATGTGGCAAGTTTAACGCATTCAAGTATCCTTGTAGTCATGCCGCAGCAGCCGCTTTACATGTCCGTCAGGCACCGACACTATATGTGGATGATGTCTTCCTTATAACAAACTTGGTGAACGCATACTCATTTCCATGGCAGCCAATTGGTAACGAGCAAGCAATTCTGCCGAGTGCAGATCCAGTAGTCATACCTGACAGGTCTATGTTGGGTGCAAAGGGTCGACCTACGTCAACTAGAATATGCAATGAGATGGATGAAGTTGAATCTAGCCAAAGTCGTATTAGGTGTGGTATATGTAGATTACCTGGTCATAACGTCGAAATTGTCCTAGTTGTCAATCTACCTGATGACAAATATAGTGTAATATGTTGTTATTTGTTGTCTTATGTGGTAACATCATGCGTCAAATAATAAACCATCACAAAGTCCATAAAATACTCCATAACAATTTATAAAACCAAGTTCATAAAAAATTGAAAAATATAGTCAACAAAAGCCATAACATAGTCTATAAAATCCATAACGTAGTCCATAATAACTAAAAAATGAATAAAAATAAAGTCTTAGAAGGCGGAGGCCACTGGTTATGACGCGCTTGACGATCAGGCAATCTGCGTCTACCACGTCCACGCTGAGACTGTGGAGCAGGAGTATGTGCTGCAGGTGCCTCAGTAGCTGTAGGTGGAAAGGCCTCATATGGGATCTGTGTATCATGCCCTGCTTTCCGAGGTGGTGAAAAATCTGTCTGGCTATACAATTCCTCAACAACTGCATCATCCCAAGACTGAGGTCCCTGACTACTACTTCCTCCCTGATCCCAGGATGCCATGGGTACTAGATTATGGTGAAACGATGGCCCAACTTGCGTGTTCATAAGTGGCCACTGTGGCTGATAATATGGCTGGGTGCTCGCCTGGGTTTGCGTCTCCCAAGGTGGCCAGTATTATGAGTCTCAATGTGTGACTCCGACTGTGAAGGCTGACAAAATGTCTACTGAACACCGTATTCATGACCTATAAAAGGTGGCCTCAACCATCCATTGATAGGTGGCCTGGGTGAATGAATAGGCTCTGGAACTGGTGGAATGGGCCGGTGACGACGTCCCAACCCTCGACCCTCTTTGGCACGACGGCCAACGTCTAGCGATAACAGTGCCTCCTCTGGAAGTTGGGTCGAGGGTGCCTCCGGACCAAGCTCCTCTACCCGAGCAGACTCTTTCCAAGCACCTATAAGGCGACCTATTTTGTCATGTACGTAATGCAAACCGTTATTCGAAAATTGCTCATCCGTGGTGACATGATACAAATTCTCCAGACCGCCAATCTGTAAGTGACATCATGTATACATAAAGAAAAATAAACATTCATACTAAATTAATAATTTGAAGAAAATGACTTACACAACGTCCTTGTTTCGCACTCCGCTTCGTCATGTATCGCTTGCCGCACAGTCTATACCAAACTAGGTACTCATGGTTGGGTGACATTAGACCATGTATTTCAGGAGGCACTTCAACATGTTCAGCTCGCCTATTCCATCTCTCTATAAATTTCCTTAACCTGCGAGGCCAATTTTCCTGGGGTTTAACCCAGAGGGTATAATCATGAACACCTTTCAATTTCCCAGGCCTGTGAGGTATCGGCTGATCCCATCCAAATTACTTCATGCACCTATCAGGCTGTGCATACTAAACAATGTGAAAACAAATAATTGGTGTCCTAGTCATCTACAAATGCATTGTGTCAACAGATGCACCAAAGAAATCGTAATCACCATACGGTTGCCAAACAACCTACACAATGCAAACATTTATAGAAGTCAATTTCAGGTTGACACACATATTTAAAATGAACATATTTGATTAAAGAAACATACCTCATCTCTAGTTAAGGTGTCTAGTCTTTCTCGATACCAACTAAGTGACTTCATTCTAAACCGACCAAGACCATTAAATCTAGTTTGCACATTAAACATTCAATTGTTAATTCAGGTACACATAATCTATTTGGCTAGTTTAACTTCAACAAAATAAACATACCTGTGTCCGAAGTGGCGGTCCACCTCATACGCAGATGGCAAAGGGGGCGTAATGGGTGGGAATCTGAGTCATGCCCAAATCTGCAACAAAATTGTGCAACCACCAATGTCTTTTCTATCTGGGTCTATGCAATCGCACAATTGTCTAAACAAGTGTGCCAGAACCGCAGACCCCCAGCTATATGATCCAATAGCGGGAAAATCACCAGTAAGTAGGGCAATGTATCGACATCCTACAACGCTCCCCCCTGATTTGTCGCAAAGGATCCAAGATCCTAACATGCGAGCAATATGAGCTTTCGTGAAGTATATCATATTCTGATGATGACCAACAACTGCATCCCATGAAGGATACACTCTGTCAAAATATGATAACCTCACATTGCCAGAGGTAGCTCGTGGCAGCATCGGGTCCATTACCAAATACCTGATTGCACAATTCGGGCCAATTAGTGAATGTCTGTCCGGGGCAAAAGAACCAAAAGGGTGTTTTTTTAAAAAATATTTACCGATAAGGTGCGCTTTCGAAACTATTTACAAATCTGGTTTGGGAGGGCAATTATTTACAAATCTAGTGCTGTGCAACATGCCTGGTCAACACGCCCAATCTAGGCGTGTTGCAACATGCCTGGACCAGGCATGTTGCAGTGCACTAGATGCCTATAAATAAGCCCCCCCCCCCATTTGGTTGCTTGCACCATCTCTCTACAATTCCTCTGCCTTCTCTCTAGATTCTCTCAGCGGTCTTTTGTGCATCGAAGCTCTGCGGAAGCGTGAAGTTGTTCAGCTTAAATCTTGCAAACAAGTAAGCGACTGATCCTTATTTGCCTCTGTTGCTGATCTTTATATGCCTCTGTTATAATATTTGTAGTTATGTTGTTATGATTTAC
>PYAF01005751.1:104562-121623 GCA_007407185.1 Glycine tomentella
TATGGCATCTAATGGAGTCTGGGATCTTGTTCAGTTGCCTGATGGTGCAAAGGCCATTGGTTGTAAATGGGTCTTTAAAACTAAGAAAGACTCGTCAGGTAACATTGAGAGATATAAAGCAAGACTTGTAGCCAAAGGATTTAATCAAAAGGAAGGTATCGATTATAAGGAGACATTTTCTCCTGTGTTGAAGAAAGATCCCCTCCGTATCATCCTAGCATTGGTTGCACATTTTGACTTAAAGTTGCAGCAAATGGATGTGAAAACAGCCTTTCTCAATGGAGATCTAGAGGAAGAGGTTTACATAAAATAACCAGAAGGATTTTCCTCTAACAATAGTAAGCAATTGGTGTGTAAGCTTAAGAAATCTATATATGGGTTGAAACAGGCTTCCCGTCAATGGTATTTGAAGTTTTATAATGTTATTTCCTCATTTGGTTTTGTGGAAAATATTATGGATCAATGTATATACCAGAAGGTTAGTGGGAGCAAAATCTGTTTACTTATTCTCTATGTGGATGACATTTTGTGATCTTTATAATTTAATTGATTAAAGTCTAGCCCTAGCAACTTTAATTATTTAAATTATATTAAGACTCTTTAGATCACATAAGAAAGTGATGAGATACTTTCAAGGGACTAAATATTATATGCTTATGTATAGACGGACTGACAATTTGGAAGTAATTGACTACTCTGATTCAGACTACGCTGGTTGCATTGATTCGAGAAAATCCACTTCAGGATATATATTTATGCTAGCCAGCGGAGCTGTCTCTTGGAAAAGTGTCAAGCAGACTTTGACTGCTACTTCCACTATAGAGGCTGAGTTCATTTTTTTTTAGGCTACCTTACATGGTGTATGGATAAGGAGTTTCATTTCTGGGCTTAGAGTTATGGATTCCATTTCTAAGTCATCAAAGAAATACTATGATAATTCAGATGTTGTTTATATGGCTATGGCTAAGAATAACAAAAGTTGTGGTCGAATTAAGGACATCGACATTAAGTATCTAGCCATAAGAGAATGTGCTAAAAATAATATAGTGATTATTGAGCACATTAGCACTGAATTAATGATTGTCAATCCTTTAGGGCATGCCACCATTTAAATTTAAGGATCATGTGGAAAAGACAGGACTTGGTTCCCATATGTAATTTTCATTATAAGAATGATATTAAGAAACTCTATTGTGATGTTTTTCATTAAGTTTATGCGCATCTACAATTATTTATTCTGAAAAACATCAATTAAGTTTGGACCTAGAATAAACATTGGGTTTATTCATTAAGTTGTGTGGGCTAAGGGATATAATGTATTGTAATACATGGAAGGTAATACTCATTATTAAGAGGACTTGTCGCCATGATTCATGCATTTTATTTCTTGTTATGTAAATTAAGGGACATGTTGACCAAGTGGGAGAATGTTAGTTTTTATTTTGAAATTACAAAATATATGTAACCAACCTAATAGTGGTCAACAATAATTCAGGAAACTAACCACTACCCACATCCCCTATTTTTTTGCAACGTTAACGTCCCTTCCTTTAGCACACTGTAACTAACCCTTTGATGGCAAGGGGTCTATAAATAAGTGTGTCTACAGCCTTCTTGGGTCCCTGAACTCATTCTATATACATCAGCATATACACCATCTAATGCTTTAGAATTATAGTTTAGAAGACTCAAAATCGTGAGCAATGGCGGGAGGTATTTATGATCTTAATTTTTCCGCACTTAATCTAATTGTTTATGTTGTTTATATATAAACATGATTAGATTATTCAGTTTTTCTTACATTGGAATGATGTCACTAATCCCATTTCTTTGTACACATTGTAAAACTGTGGAAGCTACAAGACATTGATAAGAACTACCATCAATTGCTAACACTATACAATTAGCTGAGCAAATTAAGCCATAAATGGAAACAGGAAAAGCTCCCCGAATTCTTATTATTTAGCTGTCCCAAAATAATTTGTAGATTGGGTGAAATAATAAATTGTTACCATATAATCATGAGAAATAAAACCAATCTATGTTCTAAACAAACAATTCGATATATATCATATGTTATGCAAGAGATTTATACTGCAACCAAAGTATACTTTCATAGTTAAGGGTTTATACTTCTATTTCCTATTCATTATATCATTCCAACTGCAAGATAACTGCAGTCATGCAGTATAAATTATTGGATTTGGGATATATATACCTTAAGCGCTTGGTCAATGAGTGATTCTTCGTAACAGAGCATTGGCCTTCCCACCACACAGGGAAAAATCGATGTGGGGAAATTCTCCTCGGCAAAACCACACTTCACATATTGCATTCACAGTATTAGAAATAGTAAGAATAACAACTATTATAATATCAAAAACATAACACTGTTCGGATCCATAGAAGTAAATGATGAACTAATTTGACGAATATTGCAAGATCCGTTGCAGTGCAAAGGTGAGAGAGAGAGAGAGAGAGAGAGAGAAATACCCTAGTTCTATTGTCGCGTACGACGACGTTTTTGCTGTCTGATCAACAATGTCGTATCGCTTCAAAACAATTAAACTACGCTAATTCTGTAGCACAGGATTAACCTAGGTCGACTCAGAAACACGATTAATATGGTTCCAACTTCAATTCAATAATAAACAATAGGGGGTTTTTGTCAAACAGTTTGCATGCAATAAGTAACAATTGCAGAAAATATATAAACTAATGCGAATTGATGAGATGTAATGTAAAACAAATTAAAGAGCATCAATCTAATTCACCAAACCAAGCAATGGTAATTATCATAGTTCTCAGATAATGATTCTATTATGAAAGTTCATTCAATTTCATTAGAAGCAGTTCAATTGAATTAACTCCTAAATTAATTGAAATCACAAACCTAATTGAAATATCATCCAAGTGATCTATGATTAAAATTCGAAGTTAGGAAATGAATCCATAACCTAATCCACTTTCAATCCTAAACACATTCATAATCATGAAAATTGAATAGAGGATTGAAGAAGAAAGTAAACATTCACACAAAATTTGAGATACCAAACCAGAACTCAATTTCTCCTTGCTTGGGCTGGATCCTTGGATTGATTGATTGTTTAGCCTCCCATGATAATCATCAATGAAAGCCCCACGAAATTGGTGCACAAAAATGGAAGAACAGAAAACAAAAATGAAGAACAGTGAAGAACAATGAAGAACAGTTGAGAGAAAATAAGAGAAAGGGTTTTAATTATGAAAACTTAAAAAGGAAAATGTAAATTCGGTTTTTGCTAAAATATAGTGAAATGTTCACTAACTAATTTCACTAGCATATAGTGACTAAGTCAGAAGGAAAATTGACCATGAATAGGCCCATTTATTCTAATTAATTATGCTATTTACACCAATAAAAATCCAACTCGCAACCCAAAATTCAAGTGCAGTGATTCTGATTTCAAAGCCTAAAATGACCCTCCAAATGACATAATTGTACTTGGCTTTATCTATGACAAACTTGTTGATCTTTTCCTTATCTTTCCAAGGACTACTCATATGATCCGTTCAGAGTTCTGTAGAGCTCTGTAGGTCCTGTACAAGGAAGATAGGTCAAGTGAGCCTATCTTCCTTGTATGAATGAGAAAATAAAAGTCCAAGAGAAGTCAAATAACCTAAGAAGAATATAAAAATATTTAACTAAAAACGCTCAATCATTGTCCATGGTGCGCTTGTTCTTCAATCTTTAGGTGGAATGTGATTACAGTGCATTTTGTTGCCTTTTTATTATTAACACTTTGGCCTTCTGCCAAAGATGTTGTATAAATGCGGAGGAGGAGAAGAAAAGGTGTGATGTGGAGAAAGCGAAGAGAGAGAGAGAGAGACAATGTTGAGTTTGAGGATTTCAAAATTGTACAGTGAAGGAGAAAAAACGTGTAGGAGAAGCTGAAGGTGGAAGACTGTCCATGGAGAGTAGAAAAAAATAAAGAAAGAGAGAAACGTGTAAGAGAAGTTGTGGCAGGAGGTGGCAGCACGAGCTTGAAAATACAAGAGGGGGTAAATTGGTTAAGACGGTCTTTAAAAACTTTTCATTAAAATAATTTGCGGAATTAAAAACTTGGATCGTATCACTCAATTACCCTTGATCAAAAACAGAGTTTTCTTTCAATCTAAAATCATCTTGGAATGCATATAATGACTGAAATGCTTCTTGTTGATTGTATATTGATTTCCAAATAATAACATTGAAAGAAACACAGATAAAGAATTCAACACACGACAATTTATACTGGTTCACCTCACAAACTTGAACGCTACATCCAGTGTCTTCCAACCAACACTAGGTTAGAGTTTTCACTATATCAAATTATTCTTTTACAAGAACAACAAGTGACAATCTCTATCAACACTAGACAAGGATTCTGAATTCTAAAACACTATTAGAATACAAATCACAAAGATCTTGAGAAACCTACTAAGATCTTCAAACCTAGAGAACCCTACTCTAGGATGCTTGAAAAGAATCAATTTAAAATATCACAACACAACAAAATATTAGAAAATCTAAAAAGAAAGATTCAAGATAAACACTACCTGTGATCCTTCATTCATGAATGAATAAAAATGAGCTGAGATTATCACATATTCCAGGTTGTATGAATTCTAATGCTCATAATCAATATTTTGAAAACTTCTTTTCTTTAACACATCTTGGCTAAAAACTCAGAAATCTTGATCTTCACTAGATGTGTTATTCACTTAGAAATCAGTCTCTTGAACACTTAGAAAGCTTGGTGTCTTTTGGGTAAGTCACTCATGTGTTGAATGATTCGTTCAAATATGTATTTATAGGAAACAAACTCACAAAGCTTTTTGTAAAACTGATTTAACTGACAATAATCGATTAATCCGCTGGTGTAGTCGATTATTTTTCCATATGTGTAACACCCCGTAGGCCTCCGACGTGTTATCATTAATAATATCAGATTAGCGTTTAAAACATAAATTATATAACTCAGCGGAAGCACAGAATCGCTTTTCTTGAAACATTATGTATGAGATCACAAATATAATAGATATTACACAACCAATGAACATCTATCATGCCCCTGCTGATCCAGTTTCTCATATCATATACAACATAAAGACAGATAACTACAATACTTAGGCAGATTATCACATATACAACATTTATACTCAGGGAAAGTCTCATATCATAACATATACTGGTTCTGTACATATATATACATCAGTTCCCACAACACTCTGTGGTGATACAAAATAATAACAGCCCTCCTCGAGGATATACAGAACTATATTATACATCATGACAGAACCAAAATAGAGCCTTCAAGCTCTCCATGTCACTCCTCAGTCAAGCAGCCTAGTCTCTGCTGGGCCTCTTGCCCTGAGATTGATCTTCTCTTCTAGAATAATCACCTGAAATCATATAAACCCCACACGGGGTGAGATAACATATCTCAGTAAGCTCAGGGTCCCTGGGAAATCATTCCCACCCTGGCTCACAGATCCACAACACGCATACAGGTAACATAGCACACATGGCCCACTGGCCTGGCCCTCTGGCCCACATCATAACAGAATCATAATCATAATCATAATCTCAACAAATGACAGGTGGCAGAGCTCCTTAATGCCTGGCGGAGCTCCTCAACGCCCTGACGGAGCTCCTCAACGTCAGTACCTGTCAATATGTGGCAGAGCTCCTCATTGCCATTGGGCGGAGCTCCTCAACGCCCAGAATACCCAGCAGAGCTCCTCAATGCTGGTATTCATCTATTGGCCATGGGCGGAGCTCCTCAACGCCCTGAATACACGGCAGAGCTCCTCAATGCCGGTATTCATCCATTGGCCAACAGCTATCTCAATCACAGCACACATATATCCAATGCAGATGCATATAAAATCAATACAATCCATGCCAAAGTCAATGCATGCATCATGAATCATGACCAACACTCCCCAGGAGTGTGGTGTGCAACCAAAGCTGGAATTCATCCCCAGAAACACTGAACTTACCTGGTAAGGTCTCAGTCAGCAGTTCCTTCCCAGGTCTGTGGCTCCCGCCACCAACAGTCTCAGAATCAAAGCCTCAGAGACGACTCAGAAGATCTCAGGACAACTTCCTCAAGCTCTATTGTCTTTTCTAAGCCTTGAGTCTCGACCACTCTCAAGTTCTCTGAGGTTTCTCACTTGAGAACCCACTTCTCACTCAAAATGGGGTTCCAAGAGCATGAAATGAAGGATTAAAGCTTCACAAGGGTTTCTCTCAAGATTAAAGGTCTTAGGGAGGTGTTTAGGTTAGTATATAGGGTCCTATAAAGCTTGGAACAAGCTCTAATGGAGGCTGGGTCGTGGGGAAGAAGAAAGAGCTGACTTTTTTTCCTTCAAAAATCGCGTTTGACCCTTATATACTCAGCCTGCCCGAGGTCTGGAGCGATCCGCGCCACCTCTTGCGCGATCCACGCCACAATGTCTGTGGTCCGGCGCTAACAGCGCCAACCCCGCGCCATCAGCGCCAACTTCCCGAGACCTGTGGCGCCACCCGCGCCACCTCTGGCGCCATCAGCGTGAAAATCCAGAGAAAACTGATTTTCCAGGGCACTTCTGGCGCTATCAACGTCAACTCCTAAAAAAAATGGCGCTATCCGCGCCAACCTTGGCGTTGGCCGCGTGGAAATCCAGAGAAAATGGGTTTTCCAGGCCACTTCCCGCGCTAACCGCATGACCTCTGGCGCGACTCACGCTGGATGGAAACCTCTAGCGCCCCTGGCGCCACACTGACGCCCCTAGCGTAAGCTTCCAGTGGGTCTGGCGCGATCAGCGCCTGCCCTGGCGCCATCCGCGCCGCACCCTCCACAGGGTTTTCTCATGTGAATCCCCGCGCGACAGCGCGGGATTAGGTGCCAAGAATGAGGGTCCTTACAATATGTAATCGATTAAAAATACTAAATAATCGATTAATTTGTTCCTCAGTTTTTTGGAAAATGTTTATGAACAGAATAGTCGATTATTACGCAATGTAATCGATTAAAGCAATAAAACATAGTTTTCTAATAAGTCTGTGTAATCGATTACGATTAATGGTAATCGATTAAAGCAGCAATGTATGATTTTCCAGAATGTACTATGTAATCGATTAAACTAAGCTTGTAATCGATTAAAATGTCCTTCATGGCTTTTCCAGATTTAGAACAAAAGTATTTAATCGATTAAAACACTGTGTAATCGATTAAAACAATAAGTTTTCATTTTTTCAAAAACTTAAGGATCACAAAGCAATGCATTGGAATCAAACTTAAACACATTGCAAATGTCTTCATACTTGATTGGGAATGTTAAAAGTAAAAATATCTTGAAGCAAACATCAAGCTTCTTCTTCATTCTTGCTTTGATTCTTCTTGCAACCCCCCTATATTCAACAGAGTTGAGGGAGTTTGTAGAACTGACACATCATCAAAAGAAATGTTCTTTTATAACTATCCTTAGATTTTGTCCACAAGCATGCTCACGTACCTCAAGGTCATCAATGCTCACATCAACTGGTGGTGGTGGTGTGGAATATTTTGGTGAAACACCATCTTTCAACATTTGCTTCTTGAAAAAATGCAATCTACATGCCATCTATCTGCATCTTCTTATCTTCAAAAGGACCAATATGAATCCCGAAACAAATTTAAAAACATAATATAAATACTTTTGTTTATGATACAAAGAATATTGGATAAACGAAAACTACTATCTTGTACTAAATGCACACAGCAACAATCCTTTGGTCATGACACAAGTTATAAAAGAAAGCTATTATCTTGTACTAAAAGCAGACATTATAGATCAGAACCAACCAGTAAGAGTTGTTTTGTCATTAGTCTCCAGTCCCAGTTCCTAGAAATGTGAAAATTAAAAGAAAATAAAATTAAGACCAATTTGAATATAGAGCATTCAGCAAAACATATCATTGGCTTAGCGTATTCGAAATTTTGGATAAACAACTTAATTAAACACTTCAAAATTACTAAATAAGATTCATAAAGATTGATGGTGAAACTTACTGGAATAAGCTATAAGGAGCATATGGAAAGGCCATAATCTAACTTCACAATGCTGTCAAGAGAAATTCATCTATTTATCTTGAATGAGGAGTCTCTCTGTTCAGCAGTGTCACACAGGAGAACAGTGTCAGAAACATAATCGAGAAAAGAAATAGAGAAGTTACGAAAATATTAAATTAAAAGATATGGAAACTAATGGTTGAATTATTTTATCAAACAGCTGGTGCTCAAGAGTCAAAACACACGGGATAACACAAAGTTTAACTAAATGAACACTTACTTTCTTTGTTTTAGGGTTTCAAGCGTGAAAAATGATTCCCAGGACTATCAAGAGGCCTAGAATCTCCCACAACAAACTGAATTTCTTCATAATTCAACTGAGTCCTTTAGATTAAAACCTTATTTCGCAAAATTAATTTTCTTGAACGAAAGCATGAACTGGAGGATAATCTAACTTCAATAATGTTGAGTTCATTCTCGTTTCTAACTCTACTAACCAACAAGATAACCCAAAGCAACTAAATCAACATTTTTTTTCTGGAAGCAAACAAATGTGAAATAATTGGGATGGAAAGAGATATGTTTATACTCATTATATCTAGGGGAGAAGAGGATTGTCACCTTGGTATTCTCCGATGGCTTCAATTAGTTTCCTGCTTTAGGAAAACTCAGAAACGAGATCAAATCACAAAAAATAAATTGTTTATGATTAGTGGGAGGGATTCAAGTGAGAATAAGGAATCTTCGTTGTTGGTTATCGGTGTGGGAGTTGAGGGCGTGGTTCAAGAGGTTGACGTTGCATCCTCTCTTGAGCGGCCTCACGTTCTCCAAGAAGGTTTCCCACTCGTTCCTGTTGTTTCACTTTGACGACAAAAATTCCTCAATCTTGGCCTCTGCCATTGTTGTTGCAGTGAAAATAGTTTCCTTTGAATGAATGAAAGGGAAAAGGGGTAAAGAGCAAGAATTTGAGGCTAAGTGGAGTGGTGTCGAGTTGTGATTCAAATTTTAAAAAAACATTAAATAGTGGAAATCCAGAAGACGAAGCGACAAGAAGTTCAAAGAGGGTTTTGGATAAATTGTCTTTGAATACTTGTTTTAAAAGACGATTTTATAAAATCGTCGTCGTTTAAATTTTTATTTACAAATTTGTCACCGTATTTTATACGACGACGGTTTTATGAGAACCATCGTCAAAAGTGCGTCATAAAAAACCCTTTCTTTAGTAGTGCTTCCTTCTCATTCACTAAATTTGTTTCATTTCATCTTCAAGAATACATTTCCTTTAGTGTTATTTATTAATTGTATTTCCATTGAATCTCTTACTTAAAGAGGCATGCAAAACATCACTGTAAAGGCAATCATCTTAACAAGGTTGGCACCATTGCCTCCTTCAATCATATACACACCCAAATGTGCTCATACTAAGAAATTTGTTTAGCATAATCCTCCAATCGTAGTCTTTGACAGGTTATGAATTTGTTTAGCATGTTGTTCAACCTTAATTGATTCGAGGGGAATTGAATTTTGGATTCTTTAAACAAAATATTGGATTAAAAGCCTTGTGTATGAAAAATCAGTTGAAAAAAGAGATGTTACTAAAAATGGTCAACCAAATTTTCTAATAGAGATTAGTCATATATTAACAAAATCAGCAAACACTTCAATAACATTTTGACAAAAATAACCTATATTTGTTACTTGTGACTTGTGCCAATCGCTGGTTAGCTTGAATAATCAACTAAAGTGTATAACAAAACTTCATCTAACATTATTGTGCTGAATACATTGGTTTATAAGTCCACGCATACCATTTACTTTGTTACGACGATTGAAATGAACCCACCTAAAGAAAAAAAAAAATATGACATTCACATGACAAAACAAAGGGTTAACTAACTTTTAGCATATGTTTATCAGGGTTTCTTGGTGGTTCTAGCTGCTGCCTTGTATTTAGAAGCATATCTATGGAATAAGTTCAGTGCATTACTAGTGAGTTCAGCAACATTTTGCGCCTTAACCTTTATAGTAGCAGTTCTCTTACTCATCCTATGGCCAGGGAACGATTGAACACAATAGCTAGCATCTGTTAAGGCAGTGCTTATCCATGTCTCTACGTTGCTTATGTGCCACAAGAAGTTGTCATCTATGGTGGTGCGTTGGTTCAGCCTGCGGAGCTCTTTGATGGCTTGGCAAAGTTGGTCCACACTATCATTGATTTGCGTTACACAATCTTGCACAGTAAGGTACACCCTAACGTTCTTGAATTCCTTAAGTTCCTTGGCCACTTTTAACAGGTATCCCCTTGTATTTAGTGCCCTGGAGAGGCTCACTGAAAGGGCAACATGGGCTAAATGCTGAGGGCCATCTATGGTGGAATTGGCAAATCTGGCTAGGCAACGTATGCACAGATCAGGATACCTGGTTCCTCGGCAAGAGGACTCTATGTAAGTCATTGTTTGGTTTGGGGGGTTATGCAGAGCAAAAGATGGCTCCACTGGTGCAAGACATAAAAGAATAGAAAGGAAAGTGACTATGAGTGGCAGGTTGAGTTGTGCCATATTAATTTTTGATTTGTTTTGACTGTGATAGGCAAGAGTCTGAGTTCTCAAATCTCAGATGCAGATTTTTTGTTGAATAAAATGACAAAGGAAATGTTGGTTATATAGAGAAAGCGCTCCCCCCTTGACATCATGGGTTGCACATGCTTGTCTTTTTCTTAATGTTAATTTACGTGCATTACTTAGTTTCGCGATCAACGAAAGAACAGCAATTGACTATAACATAATTTTTAAATGGATTGGCATTAGCTTTAACTTAATTGAGTTAAGCGTGAATTATTATATTAGGTGCGGATAACAACGGATTTGGATGCAGATAACTTAATTTACTCCTAACTATTCATCCCGGAGATTAGAGCTGTTCATTGGTTCAAATTAACACAACTAACCCGAGAATCCAAATTGTTCAAGTTTAAATTTTTAAGCTTAATCAAGTCCCACACAAAATAAATCAATAGAATATCTTGTTGTAATTGGTTCGAATTGGTACTTTGTCAACCCGTTGAACCCGAACCAAACTGAACGTGTAATTTATTATTAATATTTTTAGTATTTTTTATTATTATTTAGTTGCCGTAACTAATTAATTAAAAACAAAATATGTTATTTATGTCTTTTTAATGACATAATTATGTATGAATCTTCGGATAAAATCATGTATCCTTTTAATGGGTTGATTTGGTTTGTGGGTTGTGCAATTTTTTTTTTCAGAAATTAATTCGAACCAGTCCGAGTAAATAATAATTGACTGGGCTGGATTTTATTTTCTGTCAATTTTGATCTAACTCAACCTGATAGAGATGTTAATAAGTAGTTTTGATATTTTTATTAAATATTAATGTTTGTAATTATATAATAATTAATTAATAAATATTTTTAAAGTTTTTCGATAAATATTTAATAACTTAATGGTTAACCTATTTCAAATATTAGACCCATATTAATATTCCCCCAGACTTCATACATATTGATTAAGAAGGGCGTTCTCACTAATTAAGTATATTGGCACGTGCATTAAGTAATGTTAGTCAACTTTTCCTTGCCATACGCTTACAGCTTATGGGTATTGACCTTGGATTATAAAATCTCCGACCAAATTGTAAGGAAAGAAAAGGCGTTATGCGATGCTTAGGAAGGGAAACCTAAAAACTAGCTAGAATAAATGGGAATACTGTAATATTTTAATAAGAGATTGTTCATAATATTGTACGCTGAATCATGGTGCAACATGGAGGTTATAGGCGATGCCAACGGGTCTTTGTCCACTACTACGAGGAAAGGTAATCAATACTATATTATTCAATACTATATACAAAATAAAGGACTACAAATGACAACTTTTTTACAGGTGTCAACTTCTCATGAAACAGTAAAAATTTAAGGATCCAAACAGTTAACTAATAATGGAATTAACAACCGATTCACGAACGGTGAAAAACAAGTTCTCAACCAAACCTTACCATATGCGCGGGTTTTTCGTTCAACGGATCGTCAAAGCCAAAAAGACCATTCTAACAATTTCAATACCTAACAAATGTTGGAGATAAGGAGGTTTGGGAGAGAAGGGTTTAGTGTTGGGTGCTTGAAGTATTACACCAAGAGGCATAAGATTTGGAATGTTCAACAGTGTTACCTTCAGCTTAAGGAAAATCCTAGTAATATAACAAACTATTGGGCTCCAGTCCATATGGATCCATATAACCTTACAGTAACTTATTGGACTTGTATGTGAACATATTAATATTTAATATATATATTAAATATATTCAACAATCTCCTCCTATGTTCACCATACAGCATAATCCAATAAGGTAGTCAGTCTAATATTCAAACAAACATGAATCATCCACATCTAGTCTAAGACAATCAACTCGGATTGGTCAAAGAGTTTTAATAATAAAACATTAAACTCAAACAACATTTGCAATCAAACTAAGTGAATCTTCATACTCATGAATCTGTTAATATATCAATATAAATACCAAGAGTTTTAGATTAAATACAAACTCATCCAAATCCCAACATCCAAAAAATCAATCTCAAAATCAGTTCACAATCAACATATGAATAACAATCAAGTATAAGTAGGCCAGTCAAAATAGTCTAAGGTCTTACAAATATAAGAAAGAAACATAATAATCACAATGTTCACAAAATAGAAATAACAAAATATAAGTCTCAAGTAAATGGACTCCAACATAATGGGCAATAACAAGTGAGTTATCAAGTTCCCTACTACTCTAAATGATATATTCATATATCAAGTTGGTCTTCCGCTTTTGGATCCCACTTAGTAAGCTCTCCTCCATCTTTTCCATCCCCTGTAAAATGTCAAATATGAATTTCATATTATCATGAATTCAATCATTTGAATAAACTACTAAAAATGACTAGTTCTACTAAAAGAACTTAGCATCATATCATCAAGCAAAGAAGAACATATATCAATGTCATAAAGCATCATAGTATCATGTTCATAAGCATAATAAAGCCAGTTTCATAAATTATGAACAAAGCCTAAATAGTTTAAGTTATAAAGAGCCATCAACCTAAGTTTATTTGTAAGAGAATAACGATTGTCTCATTTCACATAATAAGACTAATAGTCACGTCACTTACAATAACCTAGTCTTGTAATGTCAAGTTTAAGTTTAGAACAAGACCAATAGACTTCTTATATAATCAACTATTTCTATGTTTCAATTTGGAATGTCACAGTTACTAATTCCTTAAAGTCAAATAATCTAACATCAAGTTTGGAATGAGATCATTTAACCAAAAGGATAGGCCAACCTGGTAGGATTGTATCATCAAGTTTGGAATGACACAAGCTTCCAAGATATTGGATTAAAATCATCTCATCAATTTTGGAATGAGATAATTCACCTTTTTCAAAATAGTTAGCAACCACGATCATCAATGAAACATATAAATTGTGCTTATCATTTGGCCAACAAAAGAAGATTCGATAATTCAAAACACACAATTTTAAGATAAGTAAATGATAACTAAGACTTGTCTACATAGTCTTTAACCCTACTTCCCCCACTGTTTTGAATAATCGATCTTTAGGCAAACCTGTTATGAGAGCATCAGCCATGTTATCCTTCGATCTCACATCAACCAAAGTGATAACTCCTTGTTCTTTCAGATTACTCAACAACGCATGTCTTAGTCTCACATGTCTTCTCTTTGAATTAAAGAGAGCATCCTTTACGACTTGGACTGCTGCTTGATTATCACAAAATAAACTTAAAGAATTAATCTTTAGTTTAGTCAAAGGAATATCCATAATTAGATTCTTTATCCACTCTGCCTCTTCACCAGCTGAGGCTAACGCAAAAAGTTTTGATTCCATTGAGGACAATGCAATACAAGTCTGTCTATTGGATTTCTAAGTAACAGTAGCTCCACCCAGAGTGAATATATATCCACTGGTGGATTTACTATTTCCAATTTCTGAACACCATGAGGCATCAGAATATCCATCCATAATTGGAGGATAACCAAAATAACATAAAGCATAATATTTAGTACCTTTAAGGTATCTCATCAGCCTACTGAGGGCATCCTAATGCTCTTTACTAGGATTACTAGTGAAACAACTCAACATGCCAACTGCAAAGGCTATGTCAGATCTAGTGCAACTCATAGCATACATGAGACTACCTATTAGTTTTGAGTACTTTAACTGATCCACACTGGTCCCTTCATTAGGACTCAATCTTTTGTTATAATCATATGGTGTCTCACTCGGTTTACACTCACTGTATCCCCAGGTAGAAAGTAGTTGCTCAATATAATGAGTTTGACTAAGGGAGATAACTTGTCTTTCAAAGCTTACTTTCATACCGATAATGGTATTAGCTATATCAAGATCTTTCATGTCAAATTCTCTAGCTAAAGTGGTTTTCACATCACTCACTATAGAATGAACGGAGCTAAGAATTAACGTGTCATCAACATACAAGTATATGATGATTATCTTATTTGACATGAAACGATAGTAAAGGCATTTATCTGAATAACTGGACTGAAAACCATAGCTCTTTACCACCTTGTCAAACTTAAGATGCCACATCTTAGGTGCTTGTTTAAGACCATACAAATATTTGTTCAATTTACAAACTTTTTCCTCAAGGCCTTTCATGACATACCCTTCAGGTTGTTCTTGAAAATAATAGGAATACCCACAATAACCAAGAGGGTGGGTGAATTGGTTAAAACCTTGGTATTTTAAAAAACTAATTCAAATCAGAGTTCAAGATCTTTATCACTTTCAAAATCAAGAAATCTATTTACTCAATCAAATAACTCAGCCCAAGAAATCAATAGATCAAAGTAGAACTTGTTGAACAATGAATTTGAATCAAAGAATCAATGACCAATGAACAAGATGAGTGATAGAGAAATAGAATCAAAGACACAAGCAATTTATACTGGTTCACTTCACAACTGAAGCTACATCCAGTTTCTTCTAATCAACACTAGATTAGAGTTCCACTATTATAAATTTCTATTCTTAAAAGCTTTTACAAAAACCTCTCCTTTATCAACACTAGATAAAGAATAGAAATCTAAAACCCTATTAGAAATCTAAGGAGCAAGAATCATAAAACACTACTCTGTTCTTGAGCTAGAGAACCCTTCTCTAGAACCAAGCAAGAAGAACCTACTTTGCAATAGCCAAAGCAACAAGAATTCAGAACCAAATTTACACACAAAGATTAAGGAGAGAGACAACCTGATGATCCAATGAATGTTATGCACATGAATTACCAAATCAGATTGAGTAGCAAACTAAATCAGATCAAGCTTTTGAAAAATGAATAAAACACTTCAATACAACCAAGAGGGGGGGGGGTGAATTGGTTGAACCTTGGTAAATTAAAATTTTCAAATCAGAGTTTTTCCACAGGATCTTTATCACTTTAAAATGTTTTGAAACCAAGAATCATCTATTCAATCAAATTTCTCTGTCAAGAAATCAATGAGCAATATAAAACTTTCTGTGCAAACAATTTGAATCACCACTAAAGTAATTGAGAGATGGAGATAAGAAGAAAGATTAGCCACAGATTTTTATACTGGTTCACTTCAAACACTATGAAACTACGTCCAGTTCTTCCACTCAACACTATAGTAGAGTTCCACTATTGCAAAAATATTCTTACAAGATATTACAAGCCTATCTTTATCAACCCTAGATAAAGTTCAGAAGTCTAAAACACTATTAGACCCTTAGAGACCAAACCCAAACTGAGAACACTACTCAGCTTCCCTTAGAGAAACACTATCTCTAATCATGTAAGAAAACCCATTTACAATAGACTAATCTTTACAAAATTTAATTAAAAGAATTACACCTTCAAAGAATAAGGAAAGATTTCACTTGATAATCCAAAGAACATATGCATGTGAAAGATTCAATCAGGTTGAAAGAAAGATTACAGAGTCAATGCATTCCTTTCCTTAAGCTTTGAAAACCAATGATGCTTCATCACTCTTCAAATCAAAAACCCATACGAATTTGTGAAGCTTAAATGTGTTTTTAAACTCAGAAAACTCACTAAAGAAAGCTTATGATCGTTTGTGATTGCCCAGTATTCGAATTAATCAAAGTTACAAAGAACAGGGTCATGGGTTCTATTTATAACAGCTTTCTAACTGAAAATAATCGATTAAACACGCTCCTGTAATCGATTATTTCGCATATGTAATCGATTAAAATGCTCCTGATATGTTTTGGGTTTGAGCTATGAACAATGTAACCGATTATTCCTTGGACTAATCGATTAAGACAGACAGACATGTTTTTCTAAATGCACTATGTAATCGATTACAAAATTTGGTAATCGATTAAGCCAGTCAGTCCTATATTCTCAAATGTACTATGTAATCGATTAAACCAGCAGAACATGTTTCTCATAGGCATAGATGTAATCGATTAAGACAGTCAGCATTATTTTTCTATTTAAGCCAATGTAATCGATTAATGCAGTGAAACATCATTTTTCCAAAAACTTAGCTTTTTAAATGCCTTACTTGTTAATTGCTTTTACTTAGACCTTTAATCTAACAATCCTAGATGAATGAATATGCATGATATGCTTTTGGATTATCAGATTACACAACTTCCCTTTTACATGAATCAAATTGATCTTCATGGCTTTTTGACATTTTTCCAATGAGGCACGTTGAAAGCACAAAACCACCAAAGCTTGATCCTTGTTCATTCATGCATGGTTCCTCTTGAATCAACAATCTCCCCCTTTTTGGCTTTAAACATGCCAAATCTTCAATTTGATTAAGCTCAGATACTTGGAGATTAATTGAGGTTTCCATTGATGAACTTCAAGCTTAAAACCTGAAAAATTTCAAATGCCTTTTGCCAAGTAACAAGTGTTAAAGCATATGTGATTCATGAGACTTCAATTAAGCTTTAT
>PYAF01005751.1:124856-138682 GCA_007407185.1 Glycine tomentella
TTTCTATCTAATTTGCAACCTGCAAAATCAGAATCAGAATATCCAACAATATTGATAGAAGCACCTTTTGGATACCAAAGACCAACTCTAGGTGTAGCTTTGAGATATTTGAGAATCCTTTTGACAGTAGTAAGATGAGACTCCTTGGGATTTGCTTGATATCTTGCACATAAGCAAACACTTAGCATTATATCAGGTCCACTAGCTGTTAGATAGAGCAAGGATCTAATCATTCCTCTGAACTTAGACTCATCAACTTTCTTTCGACTTTCATCTGAATCAAGATAAGTTGATGTAGCCATGGGAGTTGCAGCATCCTTGCTTTTCTCCATCTCAAATTTCTTGATGATTTCAAGACAATACTTGGATTGGTTGAGAAAGGTTCCATTCTTCATTTGCTTTATTTGAAGTCCTAAGAAGAATGTTAGTTCACCCATCATTGACATCTCAAATTCTTTCTGCATAGTTGATGAAAAATCCTTGCACAACAAGTGATTAGTAGAACCAAAAATTATATCATCCACAAACACTTGAACCAATAAGAAATCATTGCCATGCCTTTTGATAAACAGAGTTTTATCAACACTGCCCCTTGTAAAAGATTGATCAAGCAGAAATTTGCTTAACCTTTCATACCATTGTCTAGGAGCTTGTTTCAAACCATAAAGTGCCTTTTTCAGTTTAAAACATAGTTTGGATGTTTGAAATCAGTAAAACCAGGAGGTTGTTCAACATATATGTCCTCCTCAATGTATCCATTTAAAAAAGCACTTTTAACATCCATTTGAAAAAGTTTGAAATTCATGAGACATAAGTAATAACCTGATTGCTTCCAATCTAGCAACTGGAGCAAAAGTTTCTTCATAGTCTATGCCTTCTTCTTGGTTATAGCCTTTAGCCACCAATTTAGCTTTATTTCTGACTATGATTCCACTCTCATCAAGTTTATTTCTAAAAATCCATTTAGTGCCAATGGGTTTAAGAGATGAAGGTCTAGGAACAAGTTCCCAAACTTCATTCCTCTTAAACTGATTGAGCTCATCATCATGCATGGCATGCATCCAATGTTCATCATTCAAGGCTTGATTAATGTTCTTTGGTTCAATTTGAGAAACAAAAGCCATGTCACAGCATAGGTTCTTTAGTGAAGATCTAGTAGATACTCCCTTTGTAACTTCACCTATGATGTTGTCAAGTGATAAATGTCTTGTTGTTCTCCAATCCTTAGGCACTTGAACAGAGGTTGTGGATTTTGCTTCAACTCTTGGTTCTTCAATTTTGGTTGAGGATTTGTCTATTTCAATTAATTCTTCCAACTGACCTACATCACCATCAATTTCTTTTTCCTCCTTAGAGGGATTAGTTTCATCACAAATCACATGTACAAATTCTTCAATGCACATTGTTCTTTTATTGAATACTCTATAAGCCTTGCTATGCAATGAATATCCAAGGAAAATTGCTTTATCTGCCTTAGCATCAAATTTTCCAAGTGATTCTTTACCATTGTTCAGTACAAAACACTTGTTGTCAAATACTCTTAAATGAGAAATGTTAGGCTTTCTACCTTTGTATAGCTCATAAGGGGTTTTCTTTAAAATAGGCCTTATAAGTAATCTATTCAAAGTATAACACACAGTGCTTACAGCATCAGCTCAAAAATACTAAGGTAAATTTGACTCATTAAGAAGTGTCCTAGCACCTTCTTCAAGAGATCTATTTTTCCTCTTCACAACACCCTTTTGTTGGGGTGTTCTTGGAGCAGAAAAATTGTGGTTAATTCCATTCTCCTCACAGAATTTTTCAAAATGTTCATTTTGGAATTCACCACCATGATCACTCCTTATTGAGACAATTTTACATCCTTTCTCATTTTGAGTAAGCTTGGCCGTTTTTCTAAAAGCAAGGAAAGCATCACTCTTGGATTTCAAAAACAGAGTTCAAGTATATCTAGAGTAATCATCCACAATCACAAGTCCATAATAATTCCCACCTAAACTCATAGTTCTAGATGGACCAAACAAATCAATGTGAAGAAGTTCAAGTGGTCTAGAGGTGGAAACAATGTTTTTACTTTGAAAAGAGTTCTTTATTTGTTTCCCCTTTTGACAAGCATCACAAAGTTTGTCCTTCTCAAACTTGAGTTTGGGTAATCCAATTACTAAATCTTTTCTAATGAGCTTGTTCATGTGATGCATGTTTATGTGACTTGCTCTTCTATACCACAGCCAAGTTTCATCAACTTTGCTTATTAGGCAAGAAGATTTATGGATTAATGCATGATCAATTGACAGCACATATATATTACCTTTCCTTTTACCTATGTGCAGTACCTCACCATTTTTATCATAAGAAATTATGCAACATTCTTTGTTGAAATTCACTTTAAAGCCTTTGTCACACAGCTGACCTATGCTCAATAAATTGTGCGTTAATCCATCTACATACAACACATTTTTGATCTTAGCCTTGAAGTTGTCTCCAATATTACCTTCTCCAATTATCTTCCCTTTATTATTATCTCCATAGGTGACATATCCTCCATCTTTGAGAGTCAAATTTGAGAGTAGGGACATGTCTCCAGTCATGTGTCTAGAGCATCCATTATCAAGATACCAAGTTGATGTTCTAGCTCTTAGACACACCTACAAAATGCAAATCAAATTTCAAGGGAAGGTACCCAATTGAAGTTAGGTCCATAGGGGCTGGCATTTTTCTTTCTTTTAGGAATCCAAATGCAATCTCCATTAGGCACATAGAATCTCCTAGCATAGCATTTAAATGATGTGTGCCCCTTTTTCATACAATAGTTGCAAGTGACAGATTTTAAAGTTTTCCCAAAACCTGAATTTTGTTTGATCCTTGAATTCTTTTGCCACTTTTGATTCTTTTGTTTTGGAGGTACAAAAACTGTTTTACCAAATGATTTTGAGCCATGTTTATACCCCAAACCATAAGTATCTCCAGCATACTTTTGCACACTTAACATTTCATCTAAGTTTCATTTTCCCTTGTAAAACTTTCTCAAGAGATCAATCAAATCACTGTTTTTGGCTAAAAGCAACATATATTTTTCACCTTGACTTTGTTTATACTCATCAAAAAATTTTTGAAGCAATTTATACTTCTCAACATTGCTAGAGGAAGAAGCACACACACATCCATTCAATTTGTAACTTGAAACAAGTTTTTCATTTTCCTCTTTCAAGTTGCAAATCTCATTTTGCAATTCAGTAATTTTTTCAATATGCCATCTAAGATTTTCTCTGAGCTTATTATTGGATTTTGCAAGTCTTTGGCCTTCATCATGCATTTATTGAAAAGCATGAATAGCTTGATCAAGTTCAAAATTTACCTCATCTCCATCACTTAGCAAGTCATCATCATCTTCATTGATGGTGGAGGTGAGACACATGTTAGCTTCTTCATTTTCCGTGGAAGAATCTGAAGTTGTTGACTCATTATCTTCCCAAGCTATGTATGATCTTTTGGCTTTTCCTTCCTTTTTCATCTTGCCTTTACCTTGTTGCTTCCTCAAGTAGATTGAGCATTCAGATTTAATGTGACCTGGTTTGCCACACTCAAAGCATGTGAAATTGTTGTCAATCTTCTTGTTGAGGTTGTTGTTGGTGTTGTTGTTTTTGCTACCTTTGGTGAACTTTTTGTTCTTGTTTTTCTTCAGAAATTTGTTGACCTTTCTGACCACCATGTTTACATTGTTTTCATCATGCTCTTCACTTGTTTCCTCTTCCTTTCCAGCTTTCAAAGTTGCAGCTTTCAAGGCTATGCTTATTGTTTTCTTTTCTGCATCTTCACAAGATGTTAATTGAGACATTTCTAATTCATATTCAAGAAGCCATAGACATCTTTGATAGATCCTTGGACTCCTTAATTGCTGTAACTTTTGGTTGCCAAGGTCTTGTTAAACACTTCAATATTTTGATGTTTAATTCTTTAGTGTCAAAGACCTTTCCAAGACCCAAAAGGTGATTTACAATGTGAGTAAATCTGGTTTGCAGCTGAGAAATGCTTTCATTGGTGTTCATCTTGAACATTTCATACTCATGGATCAAAGCATGCTTTCTTGATCTTCGAACTTCCTCAGTTCCTTCATGAGTAATTTCCAGCATCTCCCACATTTCTTTTGCACTTGTGCATCTCACAGTCCTGAAAAATTCATTAGAGGAAAGTGCAGAGGTGATAATATTTTTAGCTTTAAAATCATATTGTGCAGCCCTTTGTTCAACCTCAGTCATCTCATCCCATTCTTTGGGAATCAGCTCATTTGCAACAGTTTTCTTTGAAATAAAAGGACCCTTCTCTATTGCATTCCATGCTCCTGGGTAATTTGATTGAATAAAGATCTTCATTCTATTTTTCCAAAAACTGAAATGTTCCCCTTCAAATATGAGGTCTGTTTAAAGAGGCACCCTCTTTAAAGGTTATTTGTGAAGTATTCATATTTTTTTTTGAAAAGAAAAAGGGATCTTGAGCAACTTTCAAGAACCAGCTCTTGATACCAATTGAAAAATGAATAGAACACTTCAATACAGCCAAGAGGGGGTGAATTGGTTGAACCTTGGTAAATTAAAATTTTCAAATCAGAGTTTTTCCACAGGATCTTTATCACTTTAAAATGTTTTGAAACCAAGAATCATCCATTTAATTAAATTCCTCTGTCAAGAAATCAATGAGCAATACAAAACTTTCTGTGCAAACAATTTGAATCACCACTAAAGTAATTGAGAGATGAAGAGATAAGAAGAAAGATTAGCCACAGATTTTTATACTGGTTCACTTCAAACACTATGAAGCTACATCCAGTTCTTCCACTCAACACTAGAGTAGAGTTTCACTATTGCAAAAATATTCTTACAAGATATTACAAGCCTCTCTTTATCAACCCTAGATAAAGTTCAGAAGTCTAAAACACTATTAGACCCTTAGAGACCAAACCCAAACTGAGAACACTACTCAGCTTCCCTTAGAGAAACATTATCTCTAATCATGTAAGAAAACCCATTTACAATAGACTAATCTATACAGAATTCAATTAAAAGAATTACACCTTCAAAGAATAAGGAAAGATTTCACCTGATAATCCAAAGAACATATGCATGTGAAAGATTTAATCAGGTTGAAAGAAAGATTACAGACTCAATGCATTCCTTTCCTTAAGCTTTGAAAACCAATGATGCTTCATCACTCTTCAAATCAAAAACCCATACGAATTTGTGAAGCCTAAATGTGTTTTTAAACTCAGAAAACTCACTAAAGAAAGCTTATGATCGTTTGTGATTGCACAGTATTCGAACTAATCAAAGTTACAAAGAACAGGGCCATGGGTTCTATTTATAACAGTTTTCTAACTAAAAATAATCGATTAAACACGCTCTTGTACTCGATTATTTCGCATATGTAATCGATTAATTCAAGAATGTAATCGATTAAAATGCTCCTGATATGTTCTGGGTTTGAGCTATGAACAATGTAATCGGTTATTCCTTGGAGTAATCGATTAAGACAGACAGACATGTTTTTCTAAATGCACTATGTAATCAATTATAAAATTTGGTAATCGATTAAGCCAGTCAGTCCTATATTCTCAAATGTACTATGTAATCGATTAAAACGACATGTATCGATTAAACCAGCAGAACATGTTTCTCATAGGCATAGATGTAATTGATTATGAATTTCTGTAATCGATTAAGGCAGTCAGCATAATTTTTCTATTTAAGCCTATGTAATCGATTAATGCAATGAAACATCATTTTTCCAAAAGCTTAGCTTTTTAAATGCCTTACTTGTTAATTGCTTTTACTTAGACCTTTAATCTAACAATCCTAGATGAATGAATATGCATGACACGCTTTTGGATTATCAGATTACACAACTTCCCTTTTACATGAATCAAATTGATCTTCATGTCTTTTTGACATTTTTCCAATGAGGCATGTTGAAAGCACAAAACCACCAAAGCTTGATCCTTGTTCATTCATGCATGGCTCCTCTAGAATCAACAGTTTTTCCTTAACCTTGAAAAGAATTTAACTCAAGAATCATTCAAAGACCCATTGATATTTTGAATGAAGCAAGAAGTAAAAAAACACTGAGAAAATACTTAGAAATGCTTAGAATGCTTGTGTATACTCAGAAATACGAAGTGGTCAAGTTGTTAAGCAGGCCAAGCCTTCAATCTTATTTATAACAGAATTTGTAACTAACTGCAATCGATTAAACGCGCCTAATAATTGATTAAAATTCTTATGTAATTGATTAAATTATCACTTAATCGATTAAAATGTTAAAGAAGCTTTCTGGGTTTCAGCAACGAGCAAAATAATCGATTAACCCGAGCTGTAATCTATTAAGACAGAAAGCTATGTTTCACAAAATGAACTGTGTAATCGATTACGGATTTTGGTAATCGATTAAATCAGAAACTAGGCATTTTCTAAATGAACTATGTAATCGATTATTGATAATGGTAATTGATTATCACAGCAAGGCTTAAAATAATCTTTTAACTATGTAATCGATTACACTAAGTAAGTAATCGATTAAAACCTTTAACAAAGCAGTTTATTTTCAATCAAAGGTCAAATAATCGATTAATTCGATAGGTAATCGATTAATTTGTTCATAAAGGTTTTTCCAGATTGAACGAAGAACAGAATAATCGATTATATCATTAAGTAATCGATTAAAACAGTAAGAAAAACATTTTTCTAAAAACCTTTTTAATCAGAACCAAACCTTAACCAAAAAGATAAAACCTTTGATGATTTAATGAAAATCATTTAAGCTTAATGATGAATGAATGAATGCAATGCAAAGGATCAATCAGATTGCCTTTCTCTTACTTACACTTGAATCAATTACAAAACTTCAAGGCACTTCAAGCATGTTTAAAGTTCAAAACCATTTCTTCAATCAAAGTCTTTCATTCTTCATTATGCTTTCCCTATATCTAACAATCTCCCCCTTTTTGGCTTTGAACATGCCAAATTCTTGATTGATCATTTGTTGGACTTGAAGTTCTTTGAGAAAATCAAATAGAAGACTTAAGCTTTTTCAAACCTGAAAATAATCACAGACTTTTTGCCAAGAACAAGTGTTAAGATATCTGCTTGCTTTATTCATCATTCATTAACTTGTTTATGTAACTTATTTTGTTCATTTGATAACTTAGCTACCCTAAATTTAGCAATCCATTCGGTTTTTGATTTGTGCAAAAAAAAATAGGGTAGAATAGAGTACAATGCAAAGCACACTCAATCACACAATCAATCAACCATTTCTCCCCCTATTTGGCTTATCAAAGTCAACAATGAAATAGCACAGAGGATAACAAGTAGGAGAAACAGAAATAACTTCATTAATTAAGAGGGAACCAATACAATGCTTAAGAAAACAAAAAATAAAGATAAAAGAGGAAATACAAGGCTTATATCCTAGAAAGTTTCAGAATTATCAAACATTGCAGTTGCTTCTATACTTTCTAGCCTAGATTTAATTTCCTCTAAGGCTGCATTGGTCTCAGCCCTATGTTCATGATGAAGAGACAGCAGGCAATCCATCTTTTGAATCATTAAGGATTCAAATGGACTATAGGCAGATTGAGTAGGGCCTCCTTCTTCAGCATCTTCTTCATCATCCTCTTTAGCAGCAGCAGCAGGAGCAACTTGTTGGCCAGCCATTTGCCAACCTTGAGGAGTCTTCACCATCCCTAGTTTGGTCAGATGCTTCTCCTTGATAAGACTGTTGCTTGAATTGGTGTTGTCCACCACTTCATTAGAAACATCTATGTTGAAGTAATCTATAAATCTAGAGATGAGGAAAACATAGGGAAAGGGATAGTTCATAAGCCTCTTGGACTTCAACATAATCTCCTCAAGAATGAGAATCCAATTCATCTGAATTGAATTCTTGAGACCATACACTAGTTGTAGGTCATCATCAGTGGCTTGGGCATGGTTTGTTGCTCTAGGATTGAGAATATATGTGATAATATAGTGAAGGAGGTCTGTCTTCATGGGTCATAGGAACAATGCTAAGCCTAAGCTTAAGCCTCATTTGGGGATCAATCAACATTCCCCTATAGGTCTCTACTCTATTGTACCCCTCAGCCTCCTCCTCAAACTTTCTCTCACCCTTAAATGAAATACCAGCCACTGCCTCCCATACTTCAGGAGTTATTTCCATGGCAACTCCATTTACTTGGGACCTCAAAATACCATCCATGGAACCTTTGGCACAAGTGTAAAACACCTTGACCAATTCAGGGTAGAATGTACCCTTCATCTCCACAAATTTTCTTAAGCCCTAGGTTTCAATAAAGACAGGGAATTGGAAGCCTTCCCTAATGAACAAGTCTAATTCTAGGTGTTTAGGGGGACACACTAATTTAGTGGCATTGAATTGGAGATAAGTCATTCTGTCCCTTTCTGCAGGGAACCAATGATCCAACCTACTAACCACTGGGTTAGAGGTTTCTCTAGCCTTTCTCTTAGAGGTTTTGACTCTTTTAGAGGCAGATATCCTTAGGGCAGAATTAACTAGACTTAAACAAAAGGAAGATACAGAGAAGATTGAAGGATAAAAATGAAGGTAGGTGTGATTTCTTCCTTCACAATAGGTGGTATTTATAGTGATTTTTAGGCTCTAAGAATTTGAATTTTGGATTAAGGAGCTGTTAGAACGAATTAACTCACTGCAGAGGATTTAAATTTGAATTAGGTGGGAGTTGGGCAGTTACAACTTCCAAGAAAATCTGTCAAATTTTGCAGTAACTCCATGAATAATCGATTATTTTCCTTGTGTAATCGATTAATTCGTAAGAAAAATCACATTCTGTAGATATAGTAATCGATTATTTCTGTAAAATTTATAGGTAGAAGACAAAGTGTAATTGATTATTTTATGATTTAATCAATTATCACAGAGAAGTTTGAATTTCAGAAACATATAAAAGCTTGTGTAATCAATTAATCCGACATGTAATCGATTATTCCAGAAGGTTGTGAATTTTGAAAAAAATTGATTCTCAGTATTTTAATCAATTACCATTCACTGTAATCGATTATTCCAGTGAACTTTCACTTTGTAAAAGAGTTTATGATCAGTGTAATTGATTAATTCGACTCTTAATTGATTAATACAGAAACATTCAGTAATCGATTACATAATCTCAGATTTCACTCTGAATCATGATTTTGATGATTTTAATCGATTATTACAGAGCAAGTATCAGATATAACAGGAATTATGCAGGATAACTTGGAAATTTTAAGTTTTTGTGAGGAAGGATTCAATTGACAAATTATTTCTCATGAAAAGGCATACAACATTCAAGCTAACAGAGATTAGATTCATCCAAGATTCCTAACATGTTTCTAAGAGCATAGAATCTATCTGTAGCCAATGGTTTAGTAAAGATATCAGCTAATTGATTATGAGTGTCAATGAAATCAATTTTGATATTACCTCTTTGGACATTATCTATGAGAAAATGAAGCCTTATCTCAATATGTTTGGTCCTTAAGTGCATTATTGGATTCTTTGAAATGTTGATAGCACTTGTGTTGTCACATAGCAAAGGTATTTCTTTCAATTCAACTCCAAAATCTTGTAATTGTTGCTTTAACTATAGACTTTGTGCACAACAACTTCCAGCTGAGATATATTCAGCTTCAGCAGTTGACAAAGCAACACAAGATTGTTTCTTGCAACGCCATGAGATTAATGAACTTCCAAGTAGATGACAAGTTCCACTAGTGCTTTTTCTATCTAACTTACATCCTGCAAAGTCAAAATTAGAATAACCAATAATATTAATAGATGCACCTTTAGGATACCAAAGACCAACTTTTGGTGTAGCCTTGAGATATTTGAGGATCCTTTTGACTGTTGTTAGGTGTGACTCTTTGGGATTTGCTTGATATCTTGCACACAAGCACACGCTTAGCATTATGTCTTTACTAGAGGTCAAATATAATAATGAACCAATCATTCCTCTAAATTTTGACTCATCAACCCTCTTTCCATTTTCATCTGAATCAAGATAGGTTGATGTTACCATTGGAGTGGCAGCATCTTTACTTTTCTCCATTTCAAACTTTTTGATCACTTCAAGGCAATACTTGGATTGGTTGAGAAAAGTTTCATTCTTCATTTGCTTCACTTGAAGTCCAAGAAAGAATGTTAATTCTCCCATCATTGACATTTCAAATTCTTTCTGCATAGCTTTAGAAAATTTCTTGCACAACAAATGGTTAGTTGAACCAAAAATTATATCATCAACATATACTTGAACCAATAAGATATCACTCTTATGCCTTTTGATGAACAAGGTTTTGTCAACATTACCTCTAGTGAAAGATTGTTCAAGCAGAAATTTGCATAGTCTTTCATACCAAGATCTGGAGCTTGCTTTCATAAAGGGCCTTTTTAAGTTTAAAAACATAGTTAGGATTTTTAAAATCAGTAAAACCAGGAGGTTGTTCAACATATATATCCTCCTCAATGTATCCATTTAAAAAGGCACTTTTGACATCCATTTGAAAAAGTTTAAAATCCATTAAACATGCATAAGCAAGCAACAACCTAAGGCTTCCAATCTTGCAATTGGAGCATAGGTTTCCTCATAGTCAATGCCTTCTTCTTGGTTGTAACCTTTTGCAACCAATCTAGCTTTATTTCTGACTATTATTCCACTCTCATCAAATTTATTTCTAAAAATCCATTTTGTGCCAATGGGTTTGAGAGAGATGGTCTAGGAACAAGTTCCCAAACTTCATTTCTCTTGAACTGATTTAACTCATCATGCATGGCATGCACCCAATGTTCATCAACTAAGGCTTGATCAATATTCTTAGGTTCAATTTGAGATACAAAAGCCATATTACAACATAGATTTCTTAATGAAGATCTAGTAGATACTCCTTTTGAAACTTTACCTATGATGTTGTCAAGTGAGTGATCTCTTGTTCTCCAATCTTTAGGCTCTTGAACAGGTGTTGATGGTTTTCTTTCAGCACTTGGTTCTTCTTTCTCTTTTTTTATGGAATCATTAAGCTGAATAAATTCTTCCACAGGACCTGCATCTACATCACACTTCTTTTCCTCTTTAGAGGCATTAGACTCATCACAAATCACATGTACAAATTCTACCATGCACATTGTTCTTTTTTTGAAAACTCTATAAGCTTTACTATGTAATGGATATCCAAGGAAAATTGTTTCATCAGCTTTAGTATCAAATTTTCCAAGTGATTGTTTCCCATTGTTTAATACAAAACACTTGCAGCCAAAAGCTCTCAAATGAGAAATGTTAGGTTTTCTACCTTTGTATAGCTCATAAGGAGTTTTCTTTAAAATAGGCCATATAAGTAATTTATTCAAAGTGTAGCAAATATTACTTACAGCATCAACCCAAAAATATTTTGGCAAATTTGTCTCATTAAGAAGAGTTCTAGCTCCTTCTTCATGAGATATGTTTTTCCTCTCCATAATACCATTTTGTTGAGGTGTTCTTGGAGTTGAAAAATTGTGGTTAATTCCATTTTCTTCACAGAATTTTTCAAAATGTTCATTTTGGAATTCTCAACCATGATAACTTCTTATTGAGATAATTTTGCTACCCTTTTCATTTTGTGCAAGCTTGGCCATTTTTCTAAAAGCATGGAAAGCATCACTTTTGGATTTCAAAAACGAGTTCAAGTAAACCTAGAGTAATCATCTACAATGACAAGCCCATAATAATTGCCTCCTAAACTCATCGTTCTAGAAGGACCAAACAAGTCAATATGAAGTAATTCAAGGGGTCTAGAGGTGGAAACAATGTTTTTACTTTGAAAAGAATTTTTGATTTGTTTCCCCTTTTGACAAGCATCACAAAGTTTGTCTGTTTCAAACTTGAGTTTGGATAAACCAATTACTAAATCCTTTCTAATTAGCTTGTTCATATGATGCATGTTAATGTGGCTAGCCCTTCTATGCCACAGCCAAGATTCATCAATCTTGCTTATTAGACATGAAGTATTGTGAAAGAATGCTTGATCAATTGAAAGTAAATAAATGTTACCTTTCCTTTTACCTATGTGAATCACTTCACCACTTTGCCCATTACAAATCATGCAACAATTCTCATTGAATGAGACTTTGAATCCTTTATCACAAAGTTGGCTTATGCTTAAGAGATTATGCTTCAACCCTTCTACATAAAGAACATTTTTGATTTTGGTTTTGAAGCTATCTCCAATGTTGCCTTCTCCAATAATCTTCCCTTTGTTATTATCTCCATAAGTGACATATCTCCATCTTTAAGAGTTAGATTTGTAAGCATAGACATGTCACCCGCCATATGTCTAGAGCATCCACTATCAAGGTACCATAATGAGGATCTAGTTCTTAGACATACCTGCAAAAATCAAATCAATTTATAACATTAGGTACCTAATTGAGGTCGGGTCCATAGGGTTTAGCAGTTTTCTTTTTCTTTTGAACCCAAATGCAATTTCCATTAGGCACATAGAATCTCCTAGCATAGCATTTGTAAGATGTATGTCCTTTTTCCATACAATAGTTGCATGTTACAGATTTTGATGATTTTCTCAACAAAGCATTTTGATTGATCTTTGAGTTTTTGAACTTCTTTTGATTATTCTGTTTTGGAGGCACAAATACAGTTTTTCCAAAGGATTTTGAGCCTTGTTTGTACCCCAAACCAAAAGTATCTCCAGAATACTTTTGCACACTTAACATTTCAACCAAGTTGCATTTTCCTTTGTAAAGCTTTCTCAAAATATCAATTAAATCACTATTTTTGGATAAAAGTAACATGTACTTTTCTCCTTGACTCCTTTTGTAATCATCAAAATCTTTTTGCAACAAGTTATATTTGTCAACATTAGTAGAAGAAGAAGCGCATACACATCCATTCATTTGTAACTTGAAACAAGTTTTTCATTTTCTTCTTTCTAGTTGCAAATTTCAGTTTGCAATTCAGTAATTTTTGTTACATGCCATCTAAGATTTTCCTTTGAGCTTGTTATTGGATTTTGCAAGCTTTTGGGCTTCTTCATGCATTCCTTGGAAAGCATTAATAGCTTGTTCAAGTTTAGAATTTAGCTCGTCTCCATCAATTGATAGATCATCATCTTCTTCATTGATTGTGGAGGTGAGACACATGTTTGCTTCTTCATTTTCAGTTGAAGATTCTGATGTTGTTGACTCATTGTCTTCCCAAGTCAGGTAGGCTCTTTTGGATTTTCCTCCCTTCCTCACCTTGTTGTCACTTTGTTGCTTTTTCAAAAAGATTAAGCATTCTGATTTGATGTGGCCAGGTTTTCCACATTCAAAGCAAGTAATATTGTTGTCAATCCTTGTTGTTGTTGTTGTTGTTGTTGATCTTGTTGTTCTTTGTAAACTTTATGTTCTTGTTTTTCCTCAAAAACTTGCAGAACTTGTTGATGAGGACATCAAAGGTCAACCCAGCATCAAAGACCAACCCCAAGACCAAGATCCAATACAAGGCATAGGAGGACCCATGACAAGAGCTAGAGCTAAAAAGACCCAAGAAGCTTTGCAATATGTAATGGCTAATATGAGGGCAATCCAATTACTTGAGGGAACCCAAAATATAGAGGGCTGCATGACTGGATTACTAGTGACATGTATTGCTTGCTTGGAGTGATAATAAAAGCAATTATTGACATAGGCCTTATAAAAAAAATAATAGTAATAAAGTGCTTGTAGCTGGGTTTTGAGACTTGGACCTTAAGTTTAGTTATGCCTGACTTAACCACTAAGGCATTTTAGTT
>PYAF01005751.1:138782-155216 GCA_007407185.1 Glycine tomentella
AAATTTTATCATTAGCTTGAGTTTTTCTCTGCTAGGGTTCTTCCTTGAACCATTTGATCTTATCAAGAATTCTTTAATTCTTGTGGCGATCCTCAAGGCTTATCAAACATTTGTTTATGGCGCCTATCTGCTTCTTCCTTTGCACCATTTTTGTTCCTTGTCTAAATTTTCGCATTCCTAATTCTGTGATTTCACCCCGAATTTCTTATTGTCATAATTCTCGTTTTACCTATCCTTTTTCAGTGTTTTTTGTGTCTAAATTGCATTTCAGAAAGTCTTCTTTCAGCTCGTTTTGGAATCGATCCAATCCGAGTTTTGTAGGCCGAGAAATACATGAAAGTTAACAATACGATTTTGGCTCTGTTGGTGTGCGAATTCCAACCTAGAATTGGTCCGAAAATTGTATCAAGGCAAGGGGATCCTCATCATCTGTTGACAACCAAGTTCATGTTTTCCTCTTTATCCTCTTCACTTGAATCTTCCACTTTTTCTTACTTTGATGATGTACCTTTTAATGCAATACTTTTATTTTTCTTTTCTGCATCTTCAGCACAAGTTAGTTGAGACATTTCAAGCACATATTCAATTAACTTACCAAATAGTGCAGCCATGGATATCTTTGATAGATCTTTTGATTCCTTGATTGCTGTCACCTTTGGTTGCCAAGGTCTTGTAAGACACTTCAAGATCTTGATGTTTAGTTCTTCAGTATCAAAGATCTTTCCAAGACCCAAAAGATGATTGACTATATGAGTGAATCTTGTTTGTAGCTGAGAAATGCTTTATGTGGTGTTCATCTTGAACATCTCATACTCATGGATCAAGGCATGCTTTCTTGATCTTCTAACTTCTTCAGTTCCTTCATGAGTTATTTCAAGCATCTCCCACATTTTTTTTGCACTTGTGCATCTCACTGTTCTACAAAATTCATCAGAAGAAAGTGCAGAAGTAATCATATTTTTAGCTTTAAAATCATATTGGACAACCTTTTGTTCAGCATCTGTCATCTCATCCCATTATTTGGGAATCATTTCATTGCCAACAGTTTTCTTAGGAATAAAAGGACCCTTTTCTATAGCATTCCAAGCACCTGGTCATTTGATTGAATAAAGGTTTTCATTCTATTTTTCCAAAAACTAAAGTGCTCCCCTTCAAACATTGGACGACGATTGAGAAAAGCTTCTTCTTTGAAGGTAATTTGTGAGGTATTCATTTTTCTTTTTGAAGAAAAGATAGTGATTTTGAATAACTCTCAAGAACTAGCTCTTGATGCCAATTGAAAATAATAGGAATACCCACAATAACCAAGAGGGGTGGTGAATTGGTTAAAATCTTGGTGTTTTAAAAAATTAATTCAAATACAAGTTCAGGATCTTTATCACTTTCAAAACCAAGAAATTTATTTACTCAATCAAATAACTCAGCCCAAGAAATCAATAGATCAAAATAGAACTTGTTGAACAATGAATTTGAATCAAAGAATCAATGACCAATGAACAAGATGAGTGATAGAGAAATAAAATCAAAGACACAAGCAACTTATACTGGTTCACTTCACAACTGAAGCTACATCCAGTTTCTTCTAATCAACACTAGATTAGAGTTTCACTATTATAAATATATGTTCTTACAAGCTTTTACAAAAACCTCCCATTTATCAACACTAGATAAAGAATATAAATCTAAAACCCTATTAGAAATCTAAGGAGCAAGAACCACAGAACATTACTCTGTTCTTGAGCTAGAGAACCCTTCTCTAGAACCAAGCAAGAAGAACCCACTTTACAATAGACAAAGCAACAAGAATTCAGAACCAAATTTACACACATAGATTAAGGAGAGAGACAACCTGATGATCCAATGAATGTTATGCACATGAATAACCAAATCAAATTGAGTAGCAAACTAAATCAAATTAAGCTTGATATTTTGAATGAAGCAAGAAGTAAAAAAAACACTGAGAAAATCACTTAGAAATGCTTAGAATGCTTGTGTATACTCAGAAATACGAAGTGGTCAAGTTGTTAAACAAGCCAAGCCTTCAATCTTATTTATAACAGAATTTGTAACTAACTGCAATCGATTAAATGCGCCTAATAATTGATTAAAATTCTTATGTTATCGATTAAATTATCACTTAATCGATTAAAATGTTAAAGAAGCTTTCTGGGTTTCAGCAACGAGCAAAATAATCGATTAACCTGAGCTGTAATCTATTAAGACAGAAAGTTATGTTTCACAAAATAAACTGTGTAATTGATTACGGATTTTGGTAATCGATTAAATTAGAAAGTAGGCATTTCTAAATGAACTATGTAATCGATTACTGATAATGGTAATTGATTATCACAACAAGGCTTAAAATAATCTTTTAACTATGTAATCGATTACACTAAGTAAGTAATCGATTAAAACCTTTAACAAAGCAGTTTATTTTCAATCAACAGTCAAATAATCGATTAATTTGTTCATAAAGGGTTTTCCAGATTGAACGAAGAACAGAATTATTGATTATATCATTAAGTAATCGATTAAAACAGTAAGAAAAATATTTTTCCAAAAACCTTTTTAATCAAAATCAAACTTTAAATTTTGAAAGACTTATGAATAACAACATTTGAAGTCATATTTGAATTATCTCCATCATCGTTTCATTTAAGAATCTTCAATCTCTTCCGTGTTGTAACCCTTAAATTGAAACATACAATTCTCCATGTAAAATATCAGAGTGTAATGAGTCTTGTGCAGATCTCAAACTGGACGATGGCGTTGGACCCTCAATAATCAATCAGACATTAGAAGCAAACACAACAAATCAAACATTGGATAATCCTAAAGAATTTTGGGAACCAATTGGACGATTAATTAGGAAGAATCATCCAGAAAGTTAAATCATAGGTGATCCCTCAACAAGAGTCCAAACAAGAGCATCACTCAGAAATCAAGGCCAAACAACATTGATATCTGAAAAAGAACCCAAAAACATAGACAATGCTATGGAAGATGAACATTAGGTCATGTCTATGCTAGAAGAACTTAATCAATTTCAAAAGAATGATGTGTGGAAGCTTGTGGAACTACCCAAAAGAAAAAAGGTAGTGAGTGCCAAATAGGTGTTCAAAAACAAGCTAGACGAGTCGGGTAAGGTTGTGAGAAATAAGGCAAGGTTAGTTTCCAAAGGTTACTCACTGAAAGAAGGTATAGATTATAGTGAAACTTATGCTCTTGTTGCACGTATAAAGGCTACACATTTTACTATCATTTGCAGCTCATAGTAAAATGAAGCTATATCAAATGGACGTAAAAGGTGTATTGCTTAATGGACTCATCGAAGAGGAAGTTTATGTAGAAACTATAAAATATAGGAACACTTCACACCTAACCAAGAGGGGGGTGAATTGGTTAGGCTTGGTAAATTAAAAAATTCTTAAACAAAATCAGAGTTTTCCTTAAGGATCTTTATCACTTTTGAAACCAAGAATCCTTATTCAATCAAATGTTCAGTCCAAGGTATCCAATAGCTCTAAATTGAATTGATAAGCAAAGCAAGACAATCAAGATGGACAAAATATAATCAAGAAAGAAATTAAAATCAAAGCACAAAGATTTATATTGGTTCACTTCAAACACTATGAAGCTACATCCAGTTTTCTTTCACTCAACACTAGAATGGAGTTCCACTATTGCAATTATCTGTTCTTACAAGTAATTACAAAGTCTCTCTTTATTAACCCTAGATAAAGTTCCGAAATCTAAAACACTATTAGATTCTTAGAGAGAACACAACTCAGCACAACCCCTAGAGAAAACCTATCTCTAGTTTACAAGCAAGAAACTCAATCACAATAGACAAAGAATTACATCCATAATCAAAACAAAAATTACAGAAAGATTAAGGAGAGAAACAACCTGATGATCCAATGACTAACAATGCATATGATGGATTGACAAGGTTGAATTAACAAATTAAATCAGCTTCCCTTAATCTTGAATGAAATCTTGCTCAAGATTGACTCACAAACTCATGATCAATGTTGTAGCAGAGCAAGCATGTAAAAACACTTTGAAAACACTTAGAAAGGCTCTTAGAACTGTTTTTGCTCAATGGGTATCAATATTCAACGTTGTAAAATCAAGCAAAGCAATTTCCTATTTATAACAGTAAAACGTAACAGAAATAATCGATTAAGACGCACCAAATAATCGATTGTTTTGCTTATGTAATCGATTATTCCAAGACTGTAATCGATTAAAATGTTCATAAGCTTTTCTGGAATTTCTATAATAGACCAAATAATCGATAATCCCGTCTTGTAAATGATTAAGACAGAAGATCCATGTTTTTCAAAATACACTAAGTAATCGATTACTGAATATGGTAATCGATTAAAGCAGGAGCCATAGCCTTTCTGATTATACTATGTAATCGATTACAACTTATGGTAATCGATTAAAGCAGGGAGTGGCTATTTTCAAATAAGCCTATGTAATCGATTACCAGTATACTGGTAATCGATTATCCCAACATTTCTTAAAATACATACTTAAGCATGTAATCGATTACTACTCATAGGTAATCGATTAAAAACATTCAACAAGGCAATTTCTGAAAACCAAAGGTAAAATAATCGATTAATCCGATATGTAATCGATTATAATGTTCATGAAAGCTTTTCCAGAATAAGTGAAGAACAAAATAATCGATTAATACAATATTGTAATCGACTAAAACAGCAAGAAAACCATTTTTCCAAAAACCTTTGAAACAAGTTTAAAAACTTAACCATTTTATGAAAGCTTTGTGATTTTTATTAAACCATTTTAAGTTATTTGCGAATTAAAATGAATGCAATGCTTTAGGATCATCAAAATTGCTTTTCTCTTACATTTTATCCTAATTAATCTCCAAGTTGTCCTTTGCATGTTTGAAAGCTCAAAACTTGAAACTTGAATGAATCTTTGCTTATGCTTCAAGCAGCTCCACCTGAATTCAACAATCTCCCCCTTTTTGGCTTTAAACATGCCAAATCTTTAATTGATTAGCAGTGAGTCTTGAGATTAATTTGAGAAACCACCATAGAACTTATTTAAGCTTTTTCAAACCTGAAAAATTCAATACCTTTGCAAGAACAAGTGTTAAAAGCATCTGAGATTAACTTAGCATTCATTCACATGATATATTGACTTAATGCAATCATTTTTAACAATTATCTCCCCCTAAATTTCACAAGCCATACAGACCAATTTTTAGCCAAAAAATGTGCACAAAAACAGGGGCAAACAGAGGTGTATATAGAGCATTATTCGAATCAATTTTTCTCCCCTTATTGGGCTTTTTAAAGTCAAAAAATGGCAATGCACAACGGATATAAGGAATTAGAAACATAATATTCCATTAATATTAGAGAGAAGATTACAGAATAGGACTGAAAAGCATTAAAAATTTAAAAAAGACAGAGTTCATAAACAAATAAAACTTAAGACTTAAAGATCTTTAGATTCATCCATTCTAAGAGTGGCTTCTATATTGGCTAGCCTATCATTGATTTCCCTAAATGAGCCTTGAGTCTCAGCCCTGAATTCATGATGCATACTAAGCAGCCCATCCATTTTTGCCAGCATTAGAGACTCAAATTGAGTATAAAGAGACTGTTGAGGATTTCCTTCCTCTTTTTAGAGTTAGGCACTTTCTGTCCTTCAATATCAGCAACATTAGGAGGAGGAGGTTGTGGCATATGTGGAGGCACTTGCTGTTGGTGCCCAGCCATCAACCATCCATCAGGTGTCTTCATTAATCCAAGCTTTGACAAATGTTTCTCTTGGATAAGGCTGTTTGAGGAATTGGTGTTGTCCATCACCTCATTAGTCACATCAATCTAGAAATGATCAATGAATCTGGAAACTAGAATGGGATATGGAAAGGGATAGTTGACAAGTCTTTTGGATTTTAACATTATCTCTTGAAAGATAATAACCCAATTCATGGGAATGGAGTTTGTCAGACCATACATCAATTGTAGGTCTTCATCAGTAGCTTGGGCATGATTTGTTGCCCTTAGAGTTAAGACATAAGTATGATATAATGAAGCAACCTATTTTCTGGTGCCATTGGACCAATACTTCATCTATTCCTAATAGGCACATTTGGATCAGTAAGCATTTCCTTATAGGTTCCTATTTTGTTATAGCCCCTAATAGTTTCTTCAAATTTTCTCTCGCCATCACAAGTAACCCCAACAATAGTTTCCTATATTTCAGGAGTGATTTCCATCTCAACTCCCTTGACAACAGACTTAAGGTTCCCATTCATGGATGCCTTGACACAGGTATAGAAAACCTTTACCAAGTCAAGGTAGTAAGTCCATGTAGGCAGGAAATGTAAATCCTTCCTTTATGAACCAGTCAAGACTAAGGTACTTAGGGGAACTAATGGGCTTGGTGGCATTGAACTGGAGATAGTTCATTTTGTCAGACTCTTTGTTGAACTAAATGTCCAACCTATTTGGGGCTGGTTGAGGCTGTGGGTTGGAAGAAGACTCCCCTACCTTTCTTTTACCAGTTCTAACACATTTTGGGGTAGACATTTTGTGTAGAGAGTAAGGACACAGATAAAAGATTATAGACACAGATGACTAAGACAGGAAGAGAGCAAGAGAAGATAGAGATGTTGGTCCAAAGACATAAATTGATGCAAAGCAAGTATTTATAGGCAAAAATCAATCACCAACGTTCAAATTATTCAAAATTAAAGCTGTTAGAGACAGTTAACACCAACCAATGATGATTAGATATGAAATTGATTGGATTGGGCAGTTACCAAACCCAGAAAAAACTGTCAGAATTCAAAATAACAGCTTAAATAATCGATTAATATTTAACGTAATTGATTATTTCAGACAATCTGAAAACAAAATTAACACACAATAATCGATTATTTCATTGTATAATCGATTATTTTATAAGCTTTCAGAGGTTGAAGATAATGTGTAATCGATTATATCAGTCAAGATGAAAATTCAACCAAGTATTAGAGCACATGTAATCGATTATCCCGAGTGGTAATCGATTATTCCAGTGGGACATTCAAATTGGAAAATGGATTTTATGTATAATAATCGATTATCCCGATGTGTAATCGATTATTCCAGAAGGAGTTAATTTCTGAAACATGAAGAATAATCGATTACAAGCTCAACGTAACCGATTACTGAGGCACAAGTTGAACATATAATGTGATTTTTGATGAATTTAATTGATTAACCTGTGGTGTAATCGATTATTACAGCAAATGTATAAGAAACGAAGCATTTTTGCAGATCAATTCGAATTTCAATCAATCAATGATAAATGCAATCGTGAGGCTTCAATTAGTCATGGAAAAGCATACATTAAACAAGCTAGCATAGATTATCTTCATCAAGAATGCCTAGCATGTTTCTAAGGGCTTAAAATCTATCCTTTGGCAATAGTTTAGTGAATATGTCAGCAAGTTGATTAAGGGTATCAATGAACTCAACCTTGATGTTACCTTTCTACACATGATCTCTTATAAAGTGATGTCTAATTTCGATGTGCTTGGTCCTTGAGTGCATGACAGGATTCTTTGAAATATTTATAGCACGTGTGTTGTCACAAAGTAGTGGTATCTCCTTAAGATCAACTCCATAATCTTGCAATTGTTGCTTAAGCCATAGGCGTTGTGCACAACAACTCCCATCTGAGATATATTCAGCTTCAGCAGTTGACAAAGCCACACATGCTTGTTTCTTACAATGCCATGATATGAGTGCTTCCAAGAAGATGACAAGTTCCACTTGTGCTTTTCCTATCAAGTTTACATCCTGCAAAATCAGAATTAGAATATCCAATAATATTTATTAGTGCACCTTTAGGATACCTTAGCCCAACTTTGGGTGTTGCCTTGAGGTATTTGATGATCCTTTTGACTGCTGTAAGGTGAGACTCTTTTGGATTTGCTTGGTATCTTGCACACAAGCAAACACTTAGCATAATATCTGGTCTACTAGCTGTCAAATATAGTAAAGAGCCAATTATTCCTCTATATTTTGGATTCATCCACCTTCTTCCCTTTTTCATCTGAATCAAGGTATGTTGAAGTTGCCATTGGAGTTGCAGCATCTTTGCTTTTCTCCATTTCAAACTTCTTGATGACTTCAAGGCAGTACTTTGATTGATTGAGGAAAGTTTCATTCTTCATTTGTTTAACTTGAAGTCCTAGAAAGAATGTTAACTCTCCCATCATAAACATCTCAAACTCATTTTGCATAGCTGCAGAAAATTCTTTACAAAGCTTTTGATTAGTTGAACCAAAAATAATGTCATCAACATATGTTTGAACCAATAGGATATCACCTTTATGCCTCTTGATGAACAAGGTTTTATCAACATTGTCCCTTACAAAAGATTGATCAAGTAGGAACTTACTCAATCTTTCATACCATGATCTTGGAGCTTGTTTCAGACCATAGAGGGCCCTTTTTAAGTTTAAAAACATGATTAGGATGTTTAAAATCAGAAAAACCTGGAGGTTGTTCAAAATATATGTCCTCCTCTATGTAACCATTTAAAAAAGCACTTTTGACATCCATTTGATAAAGTTTGAAATCCATTAAGCATGCATATGCAAGTAATAGCCTAATTGCTTCCAATCTTGCAACTGGAGCATAAATTTCCTCATAGTCAATGCTTTCCTCTTGATTGTAACCTTTAGCAACCAATCTAGCCTTGTTTCTTACTATGATTCCACTTTCATCAAGTTTGTTCCTAAAAACCCACTTTGTACCTATAGACTTAATTGATGAAGGTCTAGGAACAAGTTTCCAAACTTCATTTCTTTTGAATTGATTCAGTTCATCATGCATGGCCTGCATCCAATGTTCATCTTGCAAGGCATGGTTAATATCTTTAGGTTCAATTTGAGATACAAAAGCCATGACACAACATAAATTTCTAAGAGAAGATCTAGTAGAGACTCCCTTTGACACTTCACCAATAATATTGTCTAGTGAGAGGTCTCTTGTAGTTCTCCACTCTTTTGGCCTTTGGTTGGAAGTTGATGGAATTACTTCAGCACTAGGTTCACTTTTCTCATTAATAGATAATTTCTCAAGCTGGACATTTTGCTCCAATTGACCTGCATCTTCATCACACTCTTTTTCCTCTTTTGAGGGGTTAGATTCATCACAAATTACATGGACAGATTCTTCCATGCACATGGTTCTTTTGTTGAAAACTATAGGCTTTACTTTGCAATGAGTATCCAAGAAATATGGCTTCATCAGCCTTTGCATCAAACTTTCCTAGTGATTATTTCCCATTATTTAAAACAAAAACACTTGCAGCCAAAAGTTCTTAAATGAGAAATATTGGGCTTCCTTCCTTTGTATAACTCATAAGGTGTTTTCTTCAAGATGGGTCTTATGAGTAATCTATTTAAAGTGTAACAAACAGTACTTACTGCATCAGTCCAAAAATACTTTGGTAAATTTGTCTCATTTAGAAGTGTTGTTGCACCTTCTTGAAGTGATCTGTTTTTCCTATCCACAACACCATTTTGTTGAGGTGTTCTTGGAGCTGAAAAATTGTGGTTAATTCCATTTTCTTCACAGAATTTTTCAAAATGTTCATTTTGGAATTCTCCATCATGGTCACTTCTAATTGAAATAATTTTACAACCTTTATCATTTTAAACTAGCTTGGCCAATCATCTAAAAGCATGGAAAGAATCACTCTTGGATTTCAAGAACAAAGTCCAAGTAAATCTAGAGTAGTCATCAACAATAACAAGTCCATAGTAGTTACCACCTAAACTCATGGTTCTAGAAGGACCAAACAAATCAATGTGCAGTAATTCAAGTGGTCTTGATGTGAAAACAATGTTTTTACTTTGAAAAGAGATTTTGGTTTGTTTCCCCTTTTGACATGCATCACATAGTTTGTCCTTTTCAAATTTGAGTTTTGGTAGGCCAATAACTAAGTCCTTTTTAATGAGTTTATTCATATGGTGCATGTTAATGTGGCTAGCTCTCCTATGCCACAACCATGTTTCAACTAACTTACTCATTAAGCATGTAGTCTTGTGGAATAATGCATGATCTATGGAAAGCAAATAAATGTACCTTTTCTTTTGCCAATGTGGATTACTTCTCCACTTTTACCATCACATATCATCCAGCAATCTTGATTGAAAGAAATTTTAAAACCTTTATCGCATAATTGACTTATGCTTAGTAGATTATGCTTCAAGCCTTCAACATATAGTACATTGTTGATTTTTGTGTTCAAGCTGTCACCAATGTTTCCTTCACCTATAATCTTCCCTTTGTTGTTATCTCCATAGGTAACATAGCCCCCATCTTTAAGTATAAGAGTTTTGAGTAAGGACTTGTCACCGGTCGTATGTCTTGAGCAGCCACTATCAAGATACCATAAGGAAGAGCTTGCTCTAAGACACACCTACTAAAAGAACAAATCACTTCATAGGAGAAGGTACTCACTTGAGGTTGGGTCCAAAGGGGTTAGTTGCTTGCTTTTTCTTTTCTACCCAAATACACTCACCATTTGGGACATAGAATCTTCTTGCAAAACATTGGTAAGATGTATGTCCTCTCTCCATACAATATTGACAAACAACAGCTTTATATGAATTTCTAAAGAACCTATTTTGATTGAATCTTGGTTCTTCTTCTTCTTTTGTTTTGGAGGCACAAATGTTGTCTTTTGAACATTTTTAAAACTCTTTTTGTATCCCAATCCAGAAGTGTCACCAAACTGTTTTTGAGCACTCAACATCTCATTCAAATCACATTTTCCTTTGTTGAGTTTTTCCAAGATATCAATCAACTCATTGTTCTTTGAAACAATCTGCATATATTTTTCTTCTTGATTAAGTCTATACTCATCAAAAACTTTTTGCATCATTTCATATTTGTCAATAGTTATAGAGGAAGAGGCACAAAAACAACCACTTGATTTGTAGCTTGAAGTAAGTTTCTCATTTTCTTCCTTCAAAGTTACAAACTTCAGTTTGTAGTTCCATTATTTTTGTAAGATGATTCTCAATATTTATCTTAAGCTTATTGTTGGATTTAGCAAGCTTTTTAGCCTCTTTATGCATCTCTTGAAAAGCAAAAATAGCTTGATCAAGTTTCTGGGTTACCTCATCTTCTTCATTTAAGAGATCATCATTCTCTTCATTGACAATTGAAGTAAGGCACATGTTAGCTTCCTCTAATTCAGTGGAGGATTCGGAAGTTGTAGAATTATTGTCCTCCCAAGCAATATAGGCTCTTCTTGGCTTTGCTTCTCTCTTGCCTTTGCTGTCACTTTGTTGTTTCTTCAAGTAGATTGAATATTCTGACTTTATGTGGCCAGGTTTGCCACATTCATAGCATGTGAAGTTGTTGTCAATCTTCTTGATGTTGATAGTGTTGTTGTTGATATTGCTCTTGTTATTTCTTGTGTATCTTTTGCCCTTATTCTTCTTTAAAAACTTACTGAACTTTTTTACAATTAAGTTCATGCTTTCTTCATCTTCCTCATCACTTGAGTTTTCTTCTTTTTCCACCTTAGGTGCTGTAGCCTTTAGTGTAATTCCTTTGCCTTTTCTATCTGCATCTTCACCAAAGGTTAGTTGAGATAATTCTAATTCATACTTAAGCAACTTACCAAAGAGAGCAGCCATGGTCATTTGTGAAAGATCTTTACATTCTTTGATAGCTGTCACTTTTGGTTGCCATGCTCTAGTGAGACACTTCAAGATTTTGATGTTCAATTCCTCAACATCAAAGCTCTTCCCAAGTCCTAAAAGATGATTCACTATGTGTGTGAATCTTGTTTGGAGTTGAGAGATGCTTTCATTTTGGTTGATTTTGAACATCTCATATTCATGTATCAAGGAGTGCTTTCTTGATCTCCTCACTTCTGCATTTCCTTCATGGGTGATCTCTAGCATCTCCCACATCTCCTTGGCACTGGTACATCTAACTGTTCTGAAGAATTCATCAGAAGAAAGAGCATAAGTTATCATATTCTTGGCTTTAAAATCATACTGAGCAATCCTCTTTTCTTCATCATTCATCTAATCCTAATCTTTGGGAATCATGTTATTATCAACAACTTTGATTGGTACCCTAGGACATTTTTCAATTGCATTCCAAGCACCTGGATCATTGGATTGAATAAAGATCTTCATCCTATTTTTCCAAAAACTGAAATGCTCCCCTTCAAACAAAGGAGGTCTGTTTAAAGAAGCATCTTCCTTGAAGTTTATTTTTGAAGTATTCATTTTTGAAAAAAATAGTGATCTTGATTAACTTTCAAGAACTAGCTCTTGATGCCAATTGTAAAATATAGGAACACTTCACACTTAACCAAAAGGGGGGGGTGAATTGGTTAGGCTTGGTAGATTAAAAAATTCTTTAAAAAAATCAGAGTTTTCCCTTAGGATCTTTATCACTTTTGAAACCAAGAATCCTTATTCAATCAAATGTTGAGTCCAAGGTATCCAATAGCTGAAAATTGAATTGATAAGCAAAGCAAGACAATCAAGATGGACAGAATATAATCAAGAAAGAAATTAAAATCAAAGCACAAAGATTTATAGTGGTTCCTTCAAACACTATGAAGCTACATCCAGTTTACTCAACACTAGAATGGAGTTCCACTATTGCAATTATCTGTTCTTACAAGTAATTACAAAGTCTCTCTTTATTAACCCTAGATAAAGTTCCGAAATCTAAAATACTATTAGATTCTTAGAGACAACCCCATTGAGAACACTACTTAGCACAACCCCTAGAGAAAATCTATCTCTAGTTTACAAGCAAGAAACCCAATCACAATAGACAAAGAATTACATCCAAAATCAAAACGAAAATTACAGAAAGATTAAGGAGAGAAACAACCTGATGATCCAATGATTAACAATGCATATGATGGATTGACACAGGTTGAATTAACAAATTAAATCAACTTCCCTTATCTTGAATGAAATCTTGCTCAAGATTGACTCAAACTCATGATCAATGTTGTAGCAGAGCAAGCATGTAAAAACACTTTAAAACACTTAGAAAGACTCATAAAACTGTTTTTGCTCAATGGGTATCAATATTCAACGTTGTAAAATCAAGCAAAGCAATTTCCTATTTATAACAGAAAAACGTAACAGAAATAATCGATTAAGACGTGCCAAATAATCGATTGTTTTGCTTATGTAATCGGTTAAAATGTTCATAAACTTTTCTGGAATTTCTATAATAGAGCAAATAATCGATTATCCCGTCTTGTAATCGATTAAGACAGAAGATCCTTTTTTTTCAAAATACACTAAGTAATCGATTACTGAATATGGTAATCGAGTAAAGCAAGAGCCATAGCCTTTCTGATTATACTGTGTAATCGATTACAACTTATGGTAATCGATTAAAGCAGGGAGTGGCTATTTTCAAATAAGCCTATGTAATCGATTACAGTATATACTGGTAATCGATTATCCCAGCATTTCTTAAAATACATATTTAAGCATGTAATCGATTACTACTCATAGGTAATCGATTAAAAACGTTCAACAAGGCAGTTTCTAAAAACCAAAGGTAAAATAATCGATTAATCCGATATGTAATTGATTATAATGTTCATGAAAGATTTTCCAGAATAAGTGAAGAACAAAATAATCGATTAAAACAGCAAGAAAACCATTTTTTTCAAAAACCTTTGAAACAAGTTTAAAAACTTAACCATTTTATGAAAGCCTTGTGATTTTTATTAAACCATTTTAAGTTATTTGTGAATTAGAATGAATGCAATGCTTTAGGATCATCAGAATTGCTTGTCTCTTACATTTTATCCTAATTAATCTCCAAGTTGTCCTTTGTATGTTTGAAAATTCAAAACTTGAAACTTGAATGAATCTTTGCTTATGCTTCAAGAAGCTCCCCCTGAATTCAACAGAAACAAACCCCTGCGTTTGAGAGTGACACATGTTTTCAAACTGATGGACTCCTAAACTGAATCAAGTCCTTTTTGCCCTGATCTTCCTTGCAATGGAATCAATTCTTCCATTGAAAGAAAAATAAAGTATGAATCAAATAGATCCTCTGCAGAAGTAATGACTTTAATCGATTATTTCGTAATGGTAATCGATTATTTTGAATCAAATAATTGATTACTAGATCTTGGTAATCGATTATTTGTTCATATCAGGCCTGGAAGCTGATGTATGAACAAAGTAATTGATTATTTCACCAAATAATCGATTATCACAGGAACTCCCACTTTCATGTAATCGATTACAACAGAGCTATTTACAAATCTAACATTTATACAAGTGTATTTAATCGATTACAGGCTACTCATAATCGATTACAACAGATAAGATCAACATTTTGTAGCCTTCTTCATGGTTCTCCAAGAGATATAAGCTGGATTGTATATGATCTTGGAGATTTTGAGCCAGCCCTTGTCATTGGCCCTTTAATCATCAAAGGAAGTGCCTCCATGTGTAATTCCAAGTCTTCCTTCACTTGCCTTGGTTTTAGGATTGTATCACAAACTAAACAAAGTCCTGTATGGATTGAAACAAGCTCCTCGAGCTTGGTATGAAAGACTTAGCTCATTTCTATTAGAGAATGATTTCAAAAGAGGAAAAGTAGACACAACTCCATTCCACAAAAACTATGACTCAATTTATATTAGTTCAACTTTATGTGGATGCTATTATCTTTGGTGCTACCAATGAATCTCTATGTGAGGATTTCTATAAGTTAATGCAAATTAAGTTCAAAATGAGCACAATGGGTGAATTAAAGTTCTTTCTAGGTTTACAAATCAAACAAAAAAATTTTGAAATCTACATTCATCAAACCAACTATGTGGAAGAGCTCTTGAAGAAGTTCAACATGCATGAAAACACCTATGCATCCAACCACATGTCTTGGACAGGACGAGGAATTCACCAAGGTGGACAACTCTCAATATAGAGCAATGATGGATCATTGTTGAACCTTACATGATCTAGACTTGACAATATGTTTAGTGTTTGCCTATGCGCAAGATTCTAATCAGACCCAAGGGAAGTCCATTTAATAGTTGTTAAAAGAATATTTAGATATTTAAGGGGAACTACTAATCTTGGTCTATGTTTTAAGAAAGGGAAATAATTCAGGTTAATAAGTAAGTCGAACTACTAATCTTATCACTTGGATTTGTAAGAAGCAAGGATCAATAGCGCACTGTCCACTACAGAAGTTGAATATATGTCAGCTACAAGCTGTTATACTCAATTGATATGAATCGAGAATCAACTTGAAGACTACAACAATAAGTTTATCCAAAAACCCTACTTTGCATTCTAGAGCTAAGCATGTAGAAATTACACATCACTTTCTTAGAGACCATGTTAAAAAAGGGACAGTGGATCAACATTTTGTACCCACTGAAAATCTGCTTGTTGACATCTTTACAAAACCCCTTACTAAAGACATAATGATTTTATTAAGAAATCAAGTAGCATTGGACTTTGTGCAAAAATGATTCATTTCTATATAACTTTGTGATCAATAGGACTTTTTTCCAATGACACCTAAATTACTGTATTTACATGACTGGACACATACATACATATTCATACATTAAGTGCAACACAAAGTTTAAAGGTAAGAAAATTGTCGTGTGCTCTGTTGAGTTGGCGCTTAAGTAATGGGTTTATTAAATTCTCTTTAAAAGCCCAAGAAAACCGCCCACATTCCTTTTTCTTCTCTCCTATATCATATACATATCAGAAACTATCCAGTTTCCTCTTTTAATCTCTCGCAAATATCTATCAGAAAAAATTAGGAATCTCTTCACTCAAAACCTAATTAAAAAACTCAACCATGTCTTCTGAAAGTGCACACCAACAAATAAGTATCCATTTTATAGAGATTACCGCAAATCATATTGATGGAGAACCCACCATACAAATTGAGCACTTCTTCGACATCAACAAGTTAGGGAAACTTGGTCTCAAGCTTCACGAGACCTTACTTCTATGTTGTGCAAGTTGTTATTTCAATGAACAACAACTTATCCACCTAGAGCTCATCAAGATGTTCTGGTGGATTTCTAAATTCTAGGACAACAAGGTCATTGTTTCCAAAGTCCTAAGTGTAACGACCTAAATTTCTACTTATTCTTATTAATTTTATTATTACTTAAAGATAAATTTTCTAAGAAGGGTATATTAGTAAAAATTCTAAAACATAAAACTTACAAAAGTTTTGAAACTAATACATTATACATAGCCATAGTTCTTGTTACAAAAGTCCATATAATACAAGTACAGTACTTTCCATACTTCAGTCTAGTACATAACTTCCTCACTACTCCAGAGCTTCAATGAACCTGACCATGGTTGTCATCTAAGAAAAACATGAA
>PYAF01005751.1:166729-182406 GCA_007407185.1 Glycine tomentella
AAGTGTGCCATCTTTAAGAACCTATCAACAACAACAAAAATAGAATTCTTTCCTCTCTTGGATCTTGGAAGACCAAGCACAAAATCCATAGAAATATCAATCCAAGGGGAGCTAGGAATAAGCAAAGATGTATGCAAACCATGAGGCAGTAATTTAGATTTAGCTTTATGACAAACAATGCATTGAGAAACAAGCTTATGCACATCATGCCTCATTTTTGGCCAAAAGAAACGTTCGTGTAAAATAGCCAAAGTTTTATCGACACCATAAGAGCCCCATTAAATTATTCACATAAGCTTCCCTAATGAAAAGTTCTCTCAAAGAGCTTTTAGGAACACATAGTCTCTTTTCCTTGAACAAGAAACCATCATGTTTAAAATATCCTTGATGAGCCCCTTTCTCACACAAAGCAAAAATATTAGAGAAGTCATGATCACTTGCATACAATTCCTTTACATGATTAAAACCAAGCAATTTAGTTTCAAGCACAGAAAGCAAACAATGCCTCCTTGATAAGGCATCTGCTACCACATTTGACTTGCCTTGCTTGTGTTTAATAACATAAGGAAATTGTTCATTGAACTTAACCCACTTAGCATGTCTCTTGTTAAGTTTGCCTTGACTTTTCAAATATTTAAGAGATTCATGATCACTATGTATCACAAATTCCTTAGGTAAAAGATAATGTTGTCAAGTTTGCAAGACTCTAACAAGTGCATACAATTATTTATCATAAGTGGAATAGTTCAAACATGCACCCTTAAATTTTTAACTAAAGTAAGCAATAGGATGTTTATCTTGAATTCAAACCCCCCAAATGCCCACATTAGATGCATTACATTCCAATTCAAAGGAAGCATTAAAACTAGGCAATGCCAGAATAGGTGCATGAGATAACTTATCCTTTAATGTTTGGAAAGCAATTTCATGTTCTTGCTTCCAAGAAAAGCTCATGATTTTCTTTGTAACACCCTAAAATTTCGATAACTTAAAATATATGTGAGATGTATTTTCTTGTGTTATTTGAGTATTTGATTATCTTAGATTAGTTGAAATGTTATGTGAATTATCCATATGCAATTGCTTGGTGTAGATGTCAAATTATGTGGAGTTTGTTTGAGCTGTGTTGAATTGTGCGATTCTGAGTTTGACCCGAAAACCTATTTTATTAAAATAACCATTCTAGATTGGTTAACCGTTGGATCTCCTTCAAATTTTAAATATAGGTTTCTAATGCATACATCAAACGTTTGACCGTTGAGATTGTCAAAATAAAGTGTGTGACATGAGAAATTAATTTTTCACTGAAACAGAAATTCTAGAATTAGGCTAGCTCGCCCAGGCAAATTTTTGAAGGCTATTTGGCTCACCTGGGCGAGTCAAGGTGGTGTTGAATAGGTATTTAAGCTTCCAAGTCATGAAAATGGAGGTTATTACTCCTCCAAACAGCTCCCAAGACCCCCACCATCCTCCTTCACCACCCACAACCACCGGAGACAACTACGGGGCACCGTTGCTTGCCACGAGACCCCGACACAAAGAAGAACCCTTTAATCGGAGCGGAATCTTTGAAACTCTTTCCAAAGTTTCGGTAGAGAACGGAGCTCCCAATCCTCCTTTCTTGGTTTCCTTGAGGTAATCTTAGTTTCCTTTGTCTTCTTCTAACTAGTTTAAGTCTCTCTTGATGTCTCTTGTGATTCAGGTAACGTTATTGTTGTTTCTATACTTCCTTTAAAAACCCTTTGAAAATGAGATATTGTAAAAGTCTCCTTTTTATGAAACTGATATCATTTTTGTGATCCTTGTTGAACCCTGGTCACATTGGTGTGATCAGAATTTTAAAATGATGTCTTTTGATGTAGACTCCTAAAACACCATTTTAGCCTCTTTTTAAATTTGAGTGGGTATTTGACCCCGAATGCTAATGCTAGCCTTGTTTTTGAAATTTATACTAAATTATCTTCAATTTGGTATATAGAGCTCCGCGTTTGGGCCAAAGCATGTGAACTTGAGATATCCCAAAATGACGTTTCAAGGAGCTAACAGAGGGATATAGATAGGTAAGGGGAGTTTATTATTTAGTTATAGTTTTGATACCATAGTTGGGGGCCAGTGAGTCGAACTATTAAGATAACTATCTGTCCCTGCTGTGTGCTGGTTTTCAAGAAAAATTGTTTTTAACTATTGGGATGTGACGTATTTATTATTGATATGTGTTTGTTCCTGTGTGTGCTTGTTTAAAAAAAAACTATTTTTAACTAATGGGATGCGATGAATTGGCTTGTTGATGGATAAAACTATGATTGGCTTGTTAATCCTAGCCAGGTCATACATTGATGGTGCCCATGGTTGTAGGCTATGTATGTACACATGGGATGCAATGACCAGTTGGTTACCCTTGCGAGGATGGATTTGTTCCTAGCCACAGTCAATGCATCGATGAGCCCACATTGGTGTGTTACATATGTACATGGGGGTGCATGACGGGTTACCCTTGCGAGGAAGGATTTGTTCCTAGCCGGGTCATGCATAGATGATGTCCATGTTTCATACTTCATTTGTATATGTGGAAATAGAATGAAGGCACGTGCGTACCTGTGAGTTTCAGTGGGCTGAGACGCAAGTACTAAGGGGTCATCAAGTTTGGAATTCTCTAGCGACGCTGGCTAATCACTAGGTGGGGGAATGGCCAGTGCACGACAGGGTGGCCCTAATAGGCGGTGAATCATTTTTCTATGAGAGGCCATTCTGGGAGATTGTACCTCATTGCATACTGATAGATGAGTCAGGTGCATGCATCATTCTATGCATGATTGTTTGAATTGTGAAATGCTTTGGATGATTGGTTTGTTGAGTGACTATTGGAATCATGGATTTTTGTTAATGATTGTGGTGGGTAATGTTGTTTTCTTCCCAATTGCTGCTATCTAATGTTTGTTGGTTTTATATAATAAACTCACCCTTGCATTTGTTGTACTGTGTGGTTGGTACCTGTGATGATCGTGAACTTTCGTTCGTGGGAGCAGATAAGCAGAAGTAGGTGACCTTGGAGGGAGATTCTTTTTGTTGGAGCCGACAAGCCTATACATGATGACGTTGGAATTCTTTTTCGGAAAAAGTTGTGTTTCGTGAATCAACTCTTTCTTAGTTAGTTCTTCGATTCTTTTTGTTGGTCATGTAAGATTTCAGGTGTAAATATATGTAAAATCAAATTAAGTGTTGATATGTAAATGATATGTACTGGTTCAATATATGCATATAAGTGTATTCAATTATGTAACTGTATCGTGTGTATAATAATGGGCGGGTCATTACATTCTTCATCAATTCATTCAAAGGAGAAGCAATGGTACTAAAGTACTTCACAAATCTTCTATACAAGCTAGCTAAACCATGAAAGCTTCTCACACCTTTTGGAGTTGGCCACTCCATAACGGCTTTCACTTTCTCTTGATCCACTTGAACTCCTTGAGCACCTAGAAACAAAACTTGTGAAGTGCAAAAGAAACATTTATCAATTGCTCCATACAAAGTTTTCTTCCTTAGCACATCTAAGACACTTTTAACATGCATCAAATGATCATTTAAATTGGCACTATAAACAAGAATGTCATCAAAGTACACTACCATAAACTTGCCTATGAAGTGTCTAAGAACATGATTCATAAGTCTCATAAAGGTACTTGGTGCATTAGTCAAACCAAAAGGCATAATTAACCGTTCATAAAGCCCAAATTTTGTTTTGAAAGTCGTTCTCCATTCATCTCCTTCCCTCATCCTTATTTAATGATAACCACTCTTAAGATCAATTTTAGAGAAAATAGTAGCACCATACAATTCATCTAAACGATCATTAAGTCTAGGAATGAAATGTATGGTGATGTTGTTGATTGCCCTACAATCCGTGCACATTCTCCAAGTTCCCTCCTTCTTAAGCACAAGAATAATAGGCATAGCACAAGGGCTCATGCTCTCACCATTTGTCAAGTAAATTTTCCACTTGTGTTTGGATCTCCTTTGCTTCCATGGGGGAAGTCTTATATGCTGGCCTATTTGGGAGTGAACAATCTGGAATCAAGTCAATTTGGTGCTCTATGCCTCTCAAAGGAGGCAAGCCATTAGGCACTTCTTTTGCAAAAACATCTTGATATTCCTCCAAAAGTGTTGCATAGCTTTGGGAAGTTTTCCCCCTTCTTTTTCAGCATGTAAAATTGATCTTGAAGAAGTTCAAGGACCACAAGAACAGATTGAGGAACCCGAGTCTGCACCTTAGGCGACATTCTCCAATGGAGAAGTAAACACACAACTTTGTAGGTCTACTAGGGTCATCCATCCACCTGAGAGGTATGGGTTTGTGATTGAGAATCAACAAACCGTAGAGGATAATGAACCAAGTAACTATGAGGAGGCAATCAAGGACGTTGACTCCTCTAAATGGCTAGAAGCCATGAAATCTGAAATAGATTCGATGTATCAAAACAAGGTATGAACCATGGTTCCACAACAGCAAGGAAAAATTCCTATTGGTAATAAGTGGGTCTTTAAGAGAAAGACTGATGCAAATGGCAACATGTTCAAACCTATAAAGCTAGGTTGGTTGCGAAAGGATATCGTCAAAGACAAGGTGTTGACTATGATGAGACTTTCTAACCCGTTGTCATGATCAAATCTATTAGGATCATGCTTGCCATAGCAGCATATCATGACTATGAGATTTGGCAAATGGATGTCAAGACTACCTTCTTGAATGGATTCTTGAAGGAGGAAGTGTACATGACACAACCTGAAGGTTTTGAATCCAAAGGCCAAGAACATATGGTATGCAAACTGTAGAGGTCGATAAATGGGCTAAAGCAAGCATCACGAAGTTGGAATATTCGTTTTGATGAAATCGTTAGGAGTAATGGATTCATTAAGAACGAGGATGAACCTTGTGTTTACAAGAAGGATAGTGGGAGCAATGTTGTTTTCTTAGTACTCTATGTAGACGACATACTACTAATAGGAAATGACATCCCCACATTACAAACAACTAAAGACTGGCTTTCAGAAAGCTTCACCATGAAGGATTTGGGAGAAGCGGCCTTTATACTTAGTAGATTATTAAGAGATTTTGTGACAAAAAACCTTAGAATAGAATTTCTATGAATTTTATAAGGTGACAACTTTGAAATTGTATTCAGAAGGATTCGGGCATCAGAAAAATATGGAAAAATGAGAAATAGAATCTGTGTAATTTTCTCTCAATTGTAGGATGTTTAGATTCATCTAATAAAATGGTTTAGTAATTTTAATGGTCAGAAGAAAAATAGACCAATTGGAATTAAGATAAGAACAATCTTGCGCTTGAGGTCTGTAGAGATTGGTTATGAGTTATTTGTAATGAAACTAAAGATAATTTTTGGAGATCTCTAGAGTTCTATTATTTCATATTATCTTTATGTGAAATAATTCAAATTCAAATTGACTTCCTACAAGGAATTACCATGTGGAAAACCATAATTGAAATTAGATTTTTCTTAAAGCATAAAAAATGACATTTAATGGCATAAAAGGAAGAAAAACTTGTCTTTCTTCCCCTTAAGCTTGAAGTCCACGTGAAGAAGGATGTAGAATGGGAAAAAAATTCATGAATTAGCCACTTGTAAAGATCATAACAAGTAAAGAGACACTTGGAAGAAGCCATAATACATGTACACAAGATGAGAAGAAAAATCTTCTCTTATCTCCTTTGGTAGATTACGTGAACAGATCTAGACATTATTTCAACAATCCCTACTGTCAAAAGTTACATATATGGGATAGTAATGTACCTTTAAAATTTTAAGGAGATCCAACGGTTAACGAATCCAGAATTAGTATTTTACTAAAACAGGTTCTGTGATAAAAAGTGGAGAAGTTCCAAGACATGCCAACCAAGTGGGACACTTGTCTTCCTTCTCCTTAAGCTTGTAAACCACGTGAATGAAGGTGTAGAAAGGAATAGAATCTTCATGATAAGCCACTTGGAAAGCAAGCCACATGATGGAAACAAGTGGCATGACACTTGTATGGTGTATGTTAAGCTTAAGAAGATTTTTCTCATAAAAGTAAAAAGTCATCATTAACTTAGTTACAATTCAATGGAACAAGAGGTAATTTGGTTAGAATGAAACTAAATGAAGGCCATTTAGTTAGAAAGGGAAAATATGTCCATGAATATTAAATCAATTTCCAAATGCTATATAAAGGGGGGAGGGGGGGACCTAAATGCAAGTCATTCTCCAAGCTTTCCTCTCTACACTCTCACGTGAACTCTCTCCCTCTCAACACCCTCATCCTTTCATTTTTCAAGTCTAAATCAAGTAAGGAAAGAACCACATCATAGTGAAGAATCACGTGGAAGCTAGGAAGCCTTTAGGAGGAAGTTTGTCAAAGCTTTATAGGAAGAGAAAGACAAGCTTCATAAATGATTATAAGGTACGTATGGGGAAGCTTTATGATAAAGATAGTTTAAGTGTTGTTTGTGTTTGAATAATTGTTTGAAGTTCAAGTGTTGTTGAGTATTTTTATGAATTTCTATGAAATCCATGTGTTGCTGAGTGTTTCTATAAATCTCTGTACATGAATGATATGTTGAGTTTATGCACATGACAAACTGAGTTCTGTGCTTGATTGATGTTGAATTTCTGAGTAAAACACATGAGACAGTAATTGAAAAGTAATATTGAAATGATATGATAAAATAAATGAATCAGTTTCATATGTCTCATATGCATATGCTCGGTGGGGGATAGTCCGCGTTATTTGCCTCAAGAGGAGGTGTGTTTGATAGTTAAACTGAGTCCGTGCGTTCAGACAAAAGGAGTCTGAGTTGGGGGTGATTGGCAGTGAGGACCACGCCACCCATGATGATCACATGAAGTGTGGGTGACCTTCCTATTGCAACACTACAGTACCCTGACTGATCGGATAATTTCTGTGCTAGTGATTGGGGCTATCTTGACTATGGTACCAAATGATAAAAATTTGAGAGAATCATGCGTCATGATAAAGAAGAATCATGAATCTTGAGATTATTGTTATTTGCATATTGAGTATATATTGTTGCTTAAATTATATTTATCATAAACTTATCCTATACTTTGTGTCTGTGGTTGGCACTTGCCATGACCTCGATTTTATTCGAGCAAGCAGATGAACAGAGACTATTAACTGTATACATGAAGAAGATTTCTGTTGATTGAAGATATGAAGATGAATTTCTGTACAAAGTATTTAGTTATTTGTACTATGTAAAAAGAATTAACAACAGTCTGTATTTTATTGAACATCGGACTTTCAAGTATTTCTCAATGAAGAAAGTTTTTTGTACTCTTATTATATGATTTCGAAATTTTTGAATATTACTCAGTAGCGGAAATTTTGAATTGATATTTTAAATAAGTTGAAAAAGAATTTTCACTAAAAAGCAATAAAACACAAGATGATAAATCGAGGTATCACATAGCTCACACTGAACGGATCCACAAAGGGACTCTATGAGGAAATCTCACAGATAGTATCATTAGAGTATTTCTTATTATTTGGTACGTCTTTCCTTAGACCAAAAGTTTTCACCTAGACTATGTTCTAGAAGACATGTTTTGATTGTATACCTAGTTTGCCTGAAACATGGAAACACATAGGTATACCTTTGGGCATGTCCTGAAAGAACACGAGTCTAGGGTGACTAGCTGAAAGGATTCGTCAAATCTCTGTGAAAGATTAGGTTATCTGTAAATTGGAGAAATCGGGATGACATTTACGGGACTCGGGAAGCTATGCATAGTAAAAGAAATCATGAGATGATTTGCCTTTAGAGTCGGTAAAATTGGAGACTCCCTATTTCGTATTAAAGCTTACCCTATACATACCATAAGGGCTGATACGTTTCCTTACCCTAGGTTTTATGGGAAGGTAACCGAGACGAAAGAAATACATACGAAAACCAAATAGATTTAATAGGATGATCTTGTCATTTACCTAACTAGTTCCGAGGCAACAAAGCATTGCTAGTGCTCTGTGTTGTCATTAAATGGGTAGTGGCCTTGTTGGGCCCAAACTCATTGATGTCAGTAGCTATGTTGGGCCTAATGGGTCACACACTAACACTTTATTGTCATGACATTATAGCATTAAAGGTTTTGGGCCTATAATGGTTGTTGGCCCAAGAAGGATTTTGGATACCTATCTTAAAGAGAGAGGGGCGCATGAATGGAGTTAATGGGCTTGGATAGTACAAGACATTATTATTGATTAATTTAAATAGTTAAATTAATTATCTAATATTTAAATTTGATAATTTAAATATTTGAATTTAAATATGAATTATCTATAGTAGTTAGTTTCATATCAAAAGAAGATAAGAGCTAGATTTGAATTTGAATTCAACTAGCATCTTATCATGATCATGTCCTAGATTTTAGGAAGAAGTTTAAGGGCTGATTAGGGGGCTTACATACGGCTGATATTTAATTATTATTTGACAAAATAATTCCCAAGTAATTGACTTGGTCTTAGGAGGATATGATGGGAGGTTGTTGGCAATTTTTGAAATTCAAACAACACCACTTTATCTTCACGTGTGGGTGCTCCATAATCAGATTTTTTTTGGTTAAAAAAAATCTGACTCAAACTCTTCTATAAAGTGTGCTATTAAGATCATAGTTCTCTAGTAGTTTTTGAAAAAAAATCCTATCTATCTTCCTCCTTTTCACGTGCCCTTTTGTGTGAGTTTTGATAGAAAATTCAGACACCAATATCATCTATTGGTGAGTCTCTTAGATAAGTAAAAACACTTTGAAACCTAACCTTCTTCCTCTCCATTGGTGCGCCTAGCCTGCCTCCTTTGGTGTTTGTTGGTGGTCTTCAAGAAGTGGTGTGGATCAACATTAGAGGGCTTGTATCTTCAAGCCTATCCTTGATCATCAAGTTTCGAATATAAACAAGGTAACATCTATGTCCTAAAGAATGATTCTTGTGTGGTATGTGTGTTTCGACTTGAAAAATTTTGTTTTTATCACATGCCTTCGGGCTTCATAGCCCAATCTTTCATGTACAATATCACAAATAACATTATCATTATAAGAATTAATAGAAAAAGGAATAAGCACTTGAGAATTTACCACCATTTCTCCACTTTCACTAAGCCATTGGAGCTTGTATGGCCTTGGATGCTTTGTGGTTGGCAAGTGTAATTTCTCCACAAGTCTTATACTAGCCTCATTGGTGCAGCTGCCTCCAGTGAGCATACCTTGTATTGAACCGAGCACCTTGTGTGAAAAATATTTTCTCTTTGAGTCTCCTCTTTTTCTAGGCAAAAATTGCTCAGCATTCTCCTTACCATCAAAAGATTACCCTCTTCGGCCTCTACAAGTGTAAGTTCCTCTTCTTCTTCACTTGAAGAACTAGATGAGTCACTTGTAGATTCACTCTTTTGTTAGGACATTGGGAAGCAATGTAGCAATGTGACCGTACTTGAAACATTTGATATTGCTTGATCTTGTTGGAGTTGGTTGCAGAATTTTTTTGCTTGAGCTTTCCAACTTTTCTTCTTTATTTTCACTTGAGAAACCTCCCTTTTAGGTTTGCCTTTCAAATTGGAAGTTGCAGCCCCATTGGTCTTGGAAAAGGAAGTTTTTCTCCTTGTTAGTTGTTGCTCCACCCTTTGAGCTTTGTGGACTAGCTCCTCAATAAGAATGTAGCTCCATCACATCTTGAATTTCTCTATTCAAGCCATAAAGGAACCTAGCCATTGTTGCTTCTTGGACCTCCTCAATTTCATCCAATTTCATCCCTCATCCTCATCAATTCCATTTCCTTATAGTATTAAACAGCACTTTTGTAGCCTTGGAAATGTCTTTGGAGCTTGTTGTTGACTTTTCTTGCATAATAAGTTGGAACAAATCTTTCTCTCAAGAATCTCTTCAAGTCATTCTAGCCATGTTTCTTTCTCTCCTCAACCTCTCTGTGTCCATTAGAACTTGGTTCCACCACACCAAAGCATAGCCACCAAATTCTAGAGTTGCTAGAATCACTTTCTTTTCTTCATCAAATTGTTGGCATGAGAAAATTTGTTCTACTTTCATCTCCCACTCAAAGTAAACTTTGAGATTATTATCACCATAGAATTTTGGAATTTTTATTTTCACTCCATTGAATCCTCAATTCCTCTCATCTCTCTCTTCTCTTCTAAGCCTCTAATCTCCCTCATCTCTATTTTCCCTACTATGATTGTTTCTTATATTATTTTCTCTCCTATCCTCCCTCTCACTCCTTTCATCATAATAATTTCCTGCATGAGAAGAAGCATACTCACTCCCCCTCCTACTACCATGAGCCTCTCCATCCACACTACCTCCTTCTTTGAGTCTTCCTTTGTAACTCCTCAAATTTTGCATCCATTTGGACTACTCCTTCTCATCAATGTCATTATCAGCCTGAGCATCATATCATCTCAATATCGTCATCATGCATATCAATACTATCTCATTTCAACATCTCAATTTCAATATCATCAACGACATCACAAGCAATCACATTTCACATCTATACATAATACATATGCCTTTGATTCACTTTTCCCAGGTCTTTAGACAATCCAAATTTCATACATTCATAATTCATCATATCACAAGACTGATATTTTTAGAAAAATTCTAAATTAAAGAAGATGACTATAATATATAAAACTCACTCTTATGCCCATTTAAAAATTTAATAAAGAATTAAATAGGAAAACATATTATAAAATTTTGGGCAGAGTCTTCTCTTCAATTAAGACTTTTCCCAAAAATCCAATCATTACAACAACAATATCATTCACAATTTTATCTATCAACAAACCAATTCATCGCATCCCATTAGTTAAAAACACAGTTTTTCTTGAAAACGAGCACATACAGGAACAGACACACATCAATCATAAATACATCACATCCCATTAGTTAAAAATGTAGTTTTTGTTAGCTATGAGGAAGATGAACATATGGAATCAAGAAGATGAAGAATGCAAGTTTTGATATTTTACATGCCCACTCAATTGATGGCATTTGTAAATTCTTGCTTAAGCTTGGTTCAAGTGGTTAAAGCCTCATAATCCTTACTAAATCTTGATTGATTCATGCATTCATACATACATTAAATCATGTTTAATCATTTGGTAATAAGCATTTAGATGTTAAGTCATAAAGGCAATTAGATTCTTAGAAAAACTGTTTTTCACTGTTTTAATCGATTAAATGCATGTGAACAGGTCTGCATATTGCCTTATGAACATATTAATCGATTACCATTGATTCATAATCGATTAAATGAGTCTAACACAGAATCAGACGTGCTCTGTGATAATCGATTACATCACGGAATAATCGATTATCTGAGTCACTGCATAATTCACAAATGCATTTTCATCTGGTTTAATCGATTACCAGATAATTGTAATTGATTAAATATGCATTGATGAGTTTTTCACATTGTCTGTGATAATCGATTATTTGGGAAATTAATCAATTATCTATGTGTATCAAGAGATTACAAGGTGACTTAATCGATTATTTTGTTCTTCACAATTTTCCAGATTCCTGATGAACACTATAATCGATTATCTGATTAAAATAATTGATTACATCAGTAAAAATAATCGATTACATTGACGAAATAATTGATTATAGTTAGTTATGTCTCTTTTTTTAATAAATAGAACAGCTTGCACTGAGTTGAAAAAAGAGAAATTATTTGTGAAGTTTTCGTACAAGCACTGAGAAAATCACATTCAAGAGTTCATTAAACACAAAGGAAGAGGGAGATTAGAAAATCAAAAGATTCTAATAGTCATGGAGTTTTACATGATATGTTAGTCATTGTCTACATGATGTGAAGCATTTGTTCAAGCTTTATGATTAAAGAAGTCATCAAGAAAGATCAATTGCATACATTCTCAGTCTGGTTAGATCATTCATTTTATTGAATTCACTAAGGAATAAAAGGTGATATCTTTCTTGATCTATAAGCTTGGTTATTGGTTGATATTTGTGTTGTATATGTTGTTGAATGTTCATATAACAAATTGTAATCTTTAAAGCTTTTTCTAGATAGGTTTCTAGAGGGAAGAACAGAGAGGGGATCTTTGGTTCTAGATCTTTTGAAAAGTCTATAGGTTTAGATTTTGAATTTTACCTAGGAAGGGTAAAAGAGATCTTTGTAAGCTTGTAAAGATATTATTTGTTATAGTGAAACTCTGGGGTTGAGAGGTGAATCAGTATAAATCTTGTGTTTAAATATTTCTGTTTATCTTCATATTGTTCTTGAAGTATTAAGTTTTTGTTCATATCACAAGATTGGTAACAACACATGAGTGGTTTGATTGATTAAAGTGAAAGCTTTTGTGAAATAGAAGGTGAAGAAATTTGTTTTCATAATTATTTTTTAAAGATACGATCCTTCTTGAAAGTCTTCCACTGTAGCATTTTTGAAAGGAAATTTTTAAAAAACTCTGAGGTAAAACCAATTCACCCACCTCTTGGTTATTTGCATAAGTGTTCATTATATTTTCAGTTTTTTCTTGAAAACCATCACACAGCATGGACAGACAGTTACCTTCATAGTTGGACTCCCTGGCCCCTAACTACGTTACCAAAACTATAACTAAATAATAAACTCCCCTTACCTATCTATATTTCTCTATTAGCTCCTTGAAACGTCATTTTGGGATCTCTCAAGTTCATGTGCTTTGGCCCAAACGCAGAGCTCTATATATCAAATTGAAGATAATTTAATATAGATTTCCAAGGTAAGATCAATATTAACATTTGGGGTCAAATACCCACTCAAATCAAAAAGTGGCTAAAAGGGTGTTTTGGGAGTTTACACTGAAAGACATTATTTGAAATTCCAATCACACCAATGTAATCGGGGTTCAACAAGGATCATAGAAATGACATCAATTTCATAAAATGGAGATTTTTACAACATCTCATTTTCAAAAGGGTTTTTCAAAGGAAGTGTAAGACTCCCAACAACGGTACCCAAAACCCAAGAGACACTAAGAGAAGCTTAAACTAGCTAGAAGAAGACAAAGGAAACCGAGGTTACATCAAAGAAACCAAGAAAGGAGGATTGGAGGCTTCGTTCTCTATCGAAGCTTCGAGAACAGTTTCAAATATTCCACTCCAATTAAAGTGTTCATCTCCGTGTGGTGGTCTCGTGGCAACCAACGGCGGTCCCTGGTGGTCACTGGTGATCTTGGGTGGTGGAGGCTGATGGTGGGAGGTTGGGGAAAGCTTTGGGGGAATAAAACCCTTCATTTTCATGATTCTTATTGCTGTTTACTATTTATTAGCGCCTTCACTTGGCCAGACGAGCAAAAGTCACTGTAAAATTCGCCTGGGCGAATTTTATTTATGTGGTTGGTAATGTTTAAATGAGATAACCATGATGTGGTTAAGGATGTTTAAATGAGACGTTGATGTGGTTGATGATGTTGAAATGAGATGAGTTTGATATGTATGATGATGATATTGAGATGTTGTGATGTGGATGTTGATAATGATATTAATGAGAGATAATGTTGATGTGAACAATATCATTGTGTGATGTGGATATACATGGATACCCATGGGGGGTGCATCACGGGTTACCCTTAAGAGGAACGATGTGTTCCTAGACAGGCCATGCATTAATGGTCCCCATGGTTGTATGTTGTATACGTCCACCTAGGATGCAGTGACCGGTTTGTTACCCTTGCAAGGAAGGATGTGTTCCTAGTCACGATCAGTGCATCGATGAGCCCACATTGGTGTGTTATGTATGTACATGGGGAGTGCATGACAGGTTACCCTTGCGATGAAGGATGTGTTCCTAGCCGGGTCATGCATTCATGGTGTCCATGTTTCATACTTCATGTTCCATATTAGTTATCTAGCTAATAAACCATAATATATCTTCCAAATAATTTCTAATTCTTTTACATTATCACAATAAAAGATTAGAACTTAACCTAGACCTTATGTTTTCTCAACTTATCACCCTAATACTTAATTATCAAAACTGAACCACTTAACTAATTAAACCTTTTATCCATATTCCATTCAGTCTCTGCTTCTTAAAATTAATTTAAAACAACTCCAACATATATATATAAGCAAACAGTCCAAATTTTATCCAAATAAAGTCCAAAGATCATCAAAATTCAAGTCCAAACAATATTTATATTTCAGCATTTCAATCATCAACCTATCCTATTCTTAAATCAACATAATTACATCATAAAATACCCTTTAATGATCTGAAAATTCATCCTACTAAGGTCAACCATAAAGATTAGTCCAAATAAATCCTTAATTAAAGATTGAAGCCTAGCCTACCTCTAGTAAATTGGATTCCAAATTCCAAGTAAGTGGTTGTACTTCTTTAAAGTCTTCAAGGAAGGAATTCTTAGGATAGTTTATATGAAATAAAAGAAGACAATAGAAGTATAGGATACTATAGGAGTGGGCTACGATTATAAGTAAATAAGAAAGTGAGAAATGAAAGCAAGGAACAAGGAGGAAAGCAAATGGGCCGTGAGCTTGGATGCTAGTAGTGTATGTGCAACTTTTTGTGGTGTCATGAGCTATTTATATTAAGTTAGTTAGTTAGGTATTAAGTGAATTAGTTAGGTTTTAACTTGGTTAGTAGTTAGTTCAGTTTTAAGTAACTAACTAATCATAACTTAAAGATATTATCCTATATTTTTGTCTTTATTCACTAGATTTTTCTTATCCAATCATTACAAATATTCCTTCATTCATGACCTAAGTGCACGTGGAAGCCTTGCCAAGTAGCTTGATTTCATTTGTTTGGTTCCTATAATTACACACACACACAGCTACATATCACCTTTTCCCTTTGGCCTTCACGTAGACTCACACCAACACACACATACTCACGGATGCACCTATAATTTAGTGTTTAAAGCAAGATTCCCTTCATTGATACTTAATGTCCATATTGATAGCCTCCTTAAAAGGATTGTTCAAGAAGCTTGGTTTTAGTTTGTCTTATTCTCTTCATACATTGACTACTCCTTTGACTCTTGTACACCACTTCCATTTCTATTGATTTTGTAAAACTCACATACCCATGCATTCTTCAATTAAAGCAAGATTCATTTGTGCTTAGCTGGCTATAACACGTGGATTTGGAGTCTTCAAGAAGCAAGTTCTAATTGGTTCTATGATTTTGGCTGAAAATTATCTTTTGCTCCCAAGTTAGATAGCTTCCATGTATAACATACATGTTTTTAACTTCCAAATTGCCTTGAAAGTTCACGTATAGGCTTGATTTGTGTTAGGCTTTTGTTTCTTTAATTTATTCAAAGTGTACTTCATGCAGTTTTGTGTTACTAAGATAACTTCTTAAGTGATCTTAAGCTCCTAGTCACATTTTACATATGATAGGGTATGTTTCTTCCTTAATTTCTCTAATCTCAACTACATACATACTAAACACTTCTAAATTTGTCACTTGAATTCATTAGCTTTATCATATCCTTCTTGTATCAAACTATCATCACACTTTCATAATTAGTTTAAACATGAATACAAGCTCCATATAACAAAAAAATTCGGGATGTTACATTGCTAAATCAACACCTGCAACCAAAGAAAATCTCATTC
>PYAF01005751.1:186392-210885 GCA_007407185.1 Glycine tomentella
ATAAGCTTGTTTCTCAATGCATTGTTTGTCATAAAGCTAAATCTAAATTACTGCCTCATGGTTTGCATACATCTTTGCTTATTCCTAGCTCCCCTTGGATTGATATTTCTATGGATTTTGTGCTTGGTCTTCCAAGATCCAAGAGAGGAAAGAATTCTATTTTTGTTGTTGTTGATAGGTTCTTAAAGATGGCACACTTCATTCCTTGTCACAAGAGTGATGATGCTTGTGAAGTAGCAAATCTCTTATTCAAGGAAGTTGTGAGACTTCATGGATTGCCTAGAAGCATTGTGAGTGATAGAGACATAAAGTTCCTTAGCCACTTTTGGAAGACATTGTGGGGTAAGCTTAGTACAAAACTCTTGTTTCCATAAACTTGTCACCCACAAACGGATGGCCAAACCGAGGTGGTGAATAGGACCTTGGGTCAACTTCTTAGATGCTACATCAAGGGTAATTTGAGAACTTGGGAGGATTGTCTACCTCACATTGAGTTTGCTTACAATAGAGTAGTTCACAAGACTACTTCCTTATCTCCTTTTGAAATTGTTTATGGCTTTAATCCTTTAACTCCTCTTGATTTATTGCCTTTACCTAACACTTCTGTGATTAATCATGATGCTTTGTCTAAATCTTCTTATGTTAGGAAAATGCATGAACAAGTGAAAGCACATGGGGAGAGGAAAATGTAACAAAAGAACAAACATTCCAAAAGGTATACCTTCAGCCATATACCTTGAAGTGCTTGAGTCTTATCAATGGATTCTCAATGTTATTGTTGTGATTCATCCTAGGCTTATTGGAAAGCTTTTGCATGGGCCATTCATTTTCATCCCTAACCTCTCTTCCATCTTACATTATTGAATTAAAAAGCTTAAAAATAGCCCCAAATTCTTGTGAAAGTGCAGAAGTTAGAGTTTTTGAAGTTTGCTTGAAGATTGAGTTTGATTGCAAGGAAGATTTGGGAAAACTAATGGCTATGGGTTCAGCTATACATCAAAGTTACATTACAGCCATACATCATGTTGTATCTGTAACACCCTGAAATTTCGATAACTAAAAAAATAGATGTTTGATGTATTTCTCATGCTATTTGATTATTTGATTAGTTTAGATTAGTGAATTGTTGTGTAAGTTACCCTTGTCCAATTTCTTGGTGTGGATGATAAGTTATGTGGAGTTTGTTGAGCTGTGCTGAAATTGTGTAATTTCGAGTTTGACCCAAAAACATGTTTTAGTAAAATCGCCATTCTTAATTGGTTAACCGTTGGATCGTTTTCAAATTTTATAGGTAGGTTCCTTGCCTACATATGCAGAGGTTGACCGTTGGAATTGTCGAAATATCATCTGTAGGGTGAGATAATAATTTTTCACTAAACCAAAAATTTTAATCGCCCAGACGAATTTTAGAAGCCTTTTTGGCTGCCTGGGCGAGTCAAGGCGGTTTTAAAAGCATGGAGCAACCTCCAAATCTCGAAATTGGTGGTCTTCTTCCCCCAAAGCAGCACCCAACCCCCTCCATCTCCTCCTCCACCAACCTCGGCCACCGGTGACCACCATGAGGCACCGCCGCTTGCCATTGGACCATCGCACGGAGAGAAATACTTTAATCGAAGCGGAATCTTCAAAACTCAACTTAAGGATTTGGTAGAAAACGGAGCCTCCAATCCTCCTTTCTTGGTTTCTTTGAGGTAATCTTAGTTTCCTTTTTCTTCTCTTAGCTAGTTTAAGGTTCTCTTAGTGTCCCTTGTGTTTTGGGTATCGTTTTTGGGAGTTTTACACTTCCTTTGAAAATGAGATGTTGTAAAAGTCTCTCCTTTTTATGAAACTGATGTAATTTTTGTGATCCTTGTTGAACCCTGATCACATTGGTGTAATCAGAATTCAAAATGATGTCTTTTGATGTGAACTCTCAAAACACTGTTTAGCCCCTTTTCGATTTGAGTAGGTATTTGACCCCAAATATTAATTTTGACCTTGCCTTTAAAATCTATACCAAATTATCTTCAATTTGGTATATAAAGCTCTGCGTTCGGACAAGTACGCGTATTCAAAGAATCACAAAACAACACCGCTAGACTGTAAGAGGGAGAACTCCTAGTTAGGTAAGGGGACTTTATTATTTGGTTATAGTTTTGGTACCATAGTTGGGGAGCAGGGAGTCCAACTATAAGGATATTTGCCTGTCCCTGTTGTGTGTTGGTTTTCAAGAAAAGTTATGTTTTAAACTAATGGGATGTGATATAATTATTATTGATGTATGTTGGTTCCTTTTGTGTGCTCGTTTTCAAGAAAAACTGTGTTTTTAACTAATGGGATGCGATGAATTTGCTATTTGATGGATAAAGTTGTGACTGATGTTGTTGTTGTAATGATTGAATTTTTTGGAAAGTCTTAATTGCAGAGGAGACTCTGCCCAACATTTTATAATATGTTTTCCTATTTAATGCTTTATTAAATTTTTATATGGGCATAAACATGTGTTTTCTATATTATAATCTTTCTCTTTAATTTATAATTTTTCTAAAATACCAGTCTTGTGGTAACATAGATTGTGGATGAATGAGGTGATATTGATGTCATTGATAATGTTGAAACGAGTTGTTATTGATGTGTTGGTGATGATTGAATGAGATAATGATGATGTGTTTGATGATTTACAAATGATATCGTTGATGTTGAAATGAGATGTTGATGAAATGGATGTTAATGTTGAAATGAGATGAAGTTGATGTTTATGAGGCTGATGTTAAAATAAGATGAATTTGATATATATGATGATGATATTGAGATGAGGTGATGTGCATGTACAATGATACCCATAGGGGGTGCATGATTGGTCATCCTTGCGGGAAAGGATTTTTTCCTTGCCATGATCATGCATTGGTGGTGGCCATGGTTGTCAATGTTTGATGTGGATATACATGGATACACATGGGGGTGCATGATGGGTTACTCTTGCGAGGAAGGATATGTTCCCAGCCAGGTCATGCATTGATGGTGCCCATGGTTGTATGATGTATATATCAACCTGGGATGCAATGATTGGTGGGTTACCCTTACGACGAAGGATGTGTTCCTAGCCACGGTGATTTCATCGGTGAGCCCATATTGGTGTGTTATGTATCTACATAGGGGGTGCTTGATGAAAGATAGGACCTTGAAGCCCAAAGGCATGTGAGAAAAACAAAATTTTTTAAGCATAAACACACATACCATACAAGAATCATTCTTTAGGACATAGATGTGACGTTATTTATATTCAAAATTTGATGATCAAGGATAGGCTTGAAGATACAAGCCCTCTAATGTTGATCCACACCACTTCTTGTCAAGACTCAAGAACACTTCTTGAATGCCACCAACAAACACCAAAGAAGGCAGGCTAGGCACACCAATGGAGAGGAAGATGGTTAGGTTTTAAAGTGTTTTTACTTATTTACGAGGCTCACCAATAGATGATATTGGTGGCTGAATTTTTAGTCAAAACTCACACAAAGGGGCACGTCAAAGTGGAGGAATGTAGATAGGGTTTTTCTCAAAAACTCTTAGAGAACTATGATCACAAGAATATATTTTATAGAAGAGTTTGAGACAGATTTTTTTAACCAAAAAATCTGATCATAAAGCATCCCATACGTGAAGAAAAGATAGAGTTGTTGCATTTCAAAAATTGCCAACAACCTATCATATCCTCCTAAGACCAAGTCAATTACTTGGGATTTATTTTGCCAAATGATAATTATATATCAGCCATATTGTAAGCCCCATAATCATCCCTCAAACTTCTTCCTAAAATCTAGGACATGATCATGATAAGATGCTAGTTGAATTCAAATTCAAATCCAGTTCTTATCTTCTCCTTTTGATATGAAACTAACTACTATAGATAATTCATATTTAAATTCAAATATTTAAATTCTAAATTTAAATATCAAATTTAAATATTAGATAATTAATTTAACTATTTAAATTAATTAATAACGTCTTGGACTATTCAAGCCCATTAACTCCATTCATCTCTTTGAGATAAGTTTCCAAACTCTTTCTTGGGCCAACAACCATTATTAGGCCCAAAACCTTTAATGCTATAATGTCATGACAATAAAGTGTTGGTGTGTGACCCATTAGGCCCAACATAGCTACTGATATAAATGAGTTTGGGCCCAACAAGGCCTCTACCCATTTAATGACAACACAGAGCACTAGCAATGCTTTGTTGCCCCAGAACTAGTTAGGTAAATGACAAGATCATCCTATTAAATCTATTTGGTTTTCGTATATATTTCCTTTCATCTCGGTTACCTTCCCATAAAACCTAGGGTAAGGAAACATATCAGCCCTTGCGGTCTAGGGTAAGCTTTAATACGAAATAGGGAGTCTTCAATTTTACTGACTCTAAAGGCAAATCAGATATGATTTCTTTTACTATGCATAGATTCTCGAGTCCCGTAAATGTCATCCCGATTTCTCCGGTTTATAGATAACCTAATCTCTCACAGAGATTTGACGAATTCCTTCAGCTAGTCACCCTAAACTCATGTTCGTTCAGGACATGCCCAAAGGTATACCTATGTGTCTCCATGTTTCAGGCAGACGAGGTATACAATCAAAGCTTGTCTTCTAGAACACAGTCTAGGTGAAAACTTCTGGTCTAAGGAAAGACACACCCAAATAATAAGATACTACTCTAATGATACTATCTGTGAGATTTCCTCATAGAGTCTCTTTGTGGGTCCGTTCAGTGCGAGCTATACTCTTATAGGTCCACCCACGACTTTAGCTAAGACATCTCCATGTCTGTAGCTTATGAGGTCTTTACCTTGTATCTGCATACAAGTAGATAGGTCGTGCTAGTCTTATCCAAGATCGTTGATCCCCATTCTCAGTGTCTCTAGACTAGGAACTTAAAATTTAGGAGTAGACATCTGGCATCCTTGAATCCTCATGATCGTGATCTCATCACTGATATTCAAGAGATACCTATTCTATTCCAAGGGTTTTATCCAGTTACTCATATATTAATAATGATATTGAGACAGAATATGAAATAGGATAAAGAGCGCTTATAATTTATTCATGACAATATGAAAAATACATGTATGTCCTAATCTAATGAAAAGATTGTCTCTAGAACATCCATATAATAACAATCTCCCACTTGGCCTAGAGCCAATCAGACCTAAGTCGTAAACCCAAAGTCTCATAATGACTATCATGTTTTCTCTGAGAAACAGCCTTTGTCAGAGAGTCGGCTAGGTTATCATCCGTGGGAATATAATTCATCTTTACATCCATCCTATCAATGATCTCTCTAATCAGGTGATATCTGCGGGGCACGTGCTTAGATCTTTGATGAGACCTAGGTTCCTTTGACTGCGCAATGGCCCCAGTGTTGTGACAATAAAATTGTATGGGCTCATCCACGCTTGGAACCACCCGTAGTTTAGATATGAACTTCTTGATCGAGACGGCCTCCTTGGCTGCTTCTGAAGCGGCTATGTACTCAGCTTCTGTCGTAGAATCTGTTGTAGTCTCCTGCTTGGAACTCTTCCAAGATACTGCCCCACCATTTAAGGTGAATACGAACCCTGACTGTGACTTGCAATCATCTTTGTCACTCTAAAAGCTAGCATAGTGAATCCTTTCATTGAAAGCTCATCTACCCCACCATAGACCAGAAACACATCCTTAGTTCTTCTCAAGTACTTAAGGATGGTCTTGACGGCTGTTCAGTGACCCTCTCCTGGGTCTGACTGGTATCTGCTCGTACTGCTCAAAGCATATGAGACATTTGGTCTTGTACATATCATGACATACATGATGGACCCAATAGCGTATGGAATTCCACTCATGCGGTCTTTCTCAGGCTGTGACTTAGGACACATAGCCTTGGAATGATGTACCCCATGACTGACGAGAAGAAAACCCCTTTTCGACCCTTCCATGCTAAACCTCCTTAGCATCTTGTCAATATACGTGGATTGAGATAATCCCAACAGCCTTTTAGATCTATCTCTATAGATCTTTATACCAAGTATAAAGGCCGCTTCTCCCAAATCCTTCATGGTAAAGCTTTCTGAAAGCCAGTCTTTAGTTGTTTGTAATGTGGGGATGTCATTTCCTATTAGTAGTATGTCGTCTACATAGAGTACTAAGAAAACAACATTGCTCGCACTATCCTTCTTGTAAACACAAGGTTCATCCTCGTTCTTGATGAATCCGTTACTTCTAACGATTTCATCAAAACGAATATTCCAACTTCGTGATGCTTGCTTTAGCCATATATCAACCTCTGCAGCTTGCATACCATATGTTCTTGGCCTTTGGATTCAAAACCTTCAAGTTGTGTCATGTACACTTCCTCCTTCAAGAATCCATTCAAGAAGGCAGTCTTGACATCCATTTGCCAAATGTCATAGTCATGATATGCTGCTATGGCAAGCATTATCCTAATAGATTTGATCATGGCAACGGGTGAGAAAGTCTCATCATAGTCAACACCTTGGCTTTGACGATATCCTTTTGCAACCTGAAAATATAATGAACACTTATGCAAATAACCAAGAGGGGAAGTCTTTGAAAGAAGGATCGTATCTTAACCCAATTAAGAAATCTAACTTTTAAAAACAACTCTTATCTCAATCAGACCACTCTTGAGCTATAACCAATCTTGTGATATGAACAAGCATAATACTTCAAGAACAATATGAATATGAACAGAAATATACAATCATACATAAGATTTATACTGGTTCACCTCTTAACCCCGGAGGCTACATCCAGTTTTACTTCTAATCAGCCTTGATTAGAGTTTCCACTATAACAAATCATATCTTTACAAGCAAACAAAGATCTCTCTTACCCTCCCTAGGTAAAATTCAAAATCTAAACCTATAGACTTTTCAAAAGATCTAAGAACCAAAGATCCCCTCTCTATTCTAACCACTAGAAACCTATCTAGCAATGCTTTAAAGATTACAATTTGTTATATGAACAAACAATTTTAATCAAAACAACAATGAAATTGATTCAAGAAAGATATCACCTCAATTTCCTTAGTGCAATGAATGAAATTAAATGATCAAACCAGACTGAGAATGAATGCCATGATCTTTCTTGATGAAATCTTTTGACAAAAATGCTTCAACACAAGCTTCACATGAAGTAGATGACTAAACAAAGTAAAGTCTTCATGATTCTTGAATATACTATCAATTTTTGTTTCTAATGTGCCTTGGTGACTTAAGAATGCTCAGAAAGTGATTTTCACAAGGCTTGTTCGAAAACTCAGAACTCTTTAACCAGAATGAACTCCTTCTATTTATAAAAAAAACAGAATTAACTACCTGTAATCGATTATTCCGTAAGTGTAATCGATTATTTTAACCCATGTAATCGATTAAAATTCTAAAGTAATCGATTAAAGTATTCATCAGAAATCTGGAAAAAATCTCAAGAACAAATAATCAATTAATGCATCTCGTAATCGATTATTCCAGGAGGTCAGGATCTTCTGATACACTAGTGTAATTGATTAATATCCCATATAATCGATTATCACAGGAAGTGTAAAAACTCATCAATGCATATTAAATCGATTACAACAATCTGGTAATCAATTAAACCAGATAAAAATGCTTCTGAAAATTATGCACAGACTCAGATAATCGATTATTCCATGAAGTAATCGATTATCACAAAACGACTAACATAGTCAAACTAATGTAATCGATTACGAATTATTGGCAATCAATTAAAGTGTTCATATGACAATATGCAGTTCTGTTTACATGCTTTTAATCGATTATATCATATTGGTAATCGATTAAAACAATGAAAAATACTTTTTATGCAAACCTTAATGCCTTAATGTCATACCAATTGATTTATGATTCCATATGACTTAATCATGAATTAATGAATGAATGTATGCATGACTTTATCAACCTATATGAGGAATAGGAGGTTATAACTTCTTGAACCAAGCTTTGAACAAAATACATATGTCATCAATTTGAGTGGGCATGTAAAATCAAAACTGTGATCATCCTAAACTTGATTCTTCATGATCTTCCTCAACTTGATTCTTCATCATTTCTAACACAACCAACCTAGCTTTATAGGTTTGAACGTTGCCATTTGCATCAGTCTTTCTCTTAAAGACCCACTTATTACCTATAGGAATTTTTCCTTGCGGTTGTGGAACCAAGGTCCATACCTTGTTTTGATACATCGAATCTATTTTAGATTTCATGGCTTCTAGCCATTTAGAGGAGTCAATGTCCTTGACTGCCTCCTCATAGTTACTTGGTTCATTATCCTCTACGTTTTGTTGATTCTCAATCACAAACCCATACCTCTCAGGTGGATGGATGACCCTAGTAGACCTACGAAGTTGTGTGTTTCCTTCTCCATTGGAGAACGTCGCCTGCGGTGCAGACTCGGGTTCCTCAATCTGTTCTTATGGTCCTTGAACTTCTTCAAGATCAATTTTACTCCCACTAGCTCCTTGAGAGAGTAAATCATTCTCAAGGAATTCGGCATTTTTGGATACAAACACCTTGTGTTCGTCCAATGAGTAAAAGTAGTATCCCTTAGTACCTTTGGGATACCCCACAAATAGACATTTAGTGCTTTTAGCACTAAGCTTCTTTGATGTCAACTCTGAGATAACTTTGGTTGGGTCTCTTACCATTCCATATCTCATATGGAGTGGTCTGAACAGATTTAGACGGTACCCTATTTAGAAGGTACGTCGCTGTGTCTAAGGCATATCCCCATAACGATTTTGGAAGTTGAGTCTCACTCATCATAGACCTGACCATGTCTAACAAGGTTTTGTTTCTCCTTTCGGAAACACCATTTTGGTGTGGTGTGTAATGTGCAGTAAGCTGCGAGAGAATTCCATTCTCTCTCAGATAATCCTGAAACTCATGGCTCAGATATTCACCACCACGATCTGATTGTAATGTCTTAATCATTTTTCCACACTGTTTCTCTACTTCATTCCTATACTCCTTGAACTTTTCAAAGGCCTCGGGTTTATATCTCATCAGGTAAACATACCCAAATCTCGATTTATCATCCGTAAAGGTAATGAAATAGGAGTATCCTCCTCTAGCCTCCATAGACATTGGGCCACAAACATCAGAGTGAATGAGTTCTAATAACTCACTAGTCCTATGACTCTTAAGCCCTTTGGGCTTGTGACGAGTCATTTTCCCTTTTAGACAAGATTCACATTGTCCATAGGATTCCAAATCCATTGAATCTAGGTATCCATTTGCATGCATCCTAGACAATCTTGTTTCATTTATGTGCCCTAGTCTACAGTGCCACAGATAAGATTGATTATCTGTCCTAGGTCGTTTCACATTCACATTGAGAACTTTTGTTCCCGTTTCTAAAACATATAAGCCATATCATTCATAATGATAGAAAATGTACCATCCCTAATAGTAAAAGAAAAACCATCTCGTTCTAAACAAGAAATTGAAATAATGTTTCTAGAAATGCCCAGAACATAAAGACAATTATTCAAATGCAATAAAAGGACCGTAGGCAAAATGAGGTCTATATCTCTAACAGCTTGAGCGGCAACTCTTGCTCCATTACCAACGCGGAGGTCAACCTCATTCTTCTCCAATCTCCTGGGACTCCTAAGTACCTGCAACATATTGCAGATGTGAGAACCACAACCTGTATCTAATACCCATGAAGTCGGATTAGCACAAAAATAATTGATCTCAATCATGTAAATACATGAGGCAAAAGCATCACTATGTTTCTTGTCCTTCACACTCTTCAAGTAGTCTGGACAGTTTCTCTTTCAATGGCCAGTCTTGCCACAGTGGAAGCACACAACATCGCTTTTGTCCTTAAGTGCACTCTTACCCTTCTTGTTGCCCTTCTTCTTCTTGGGTTTTCCTTTGGGCTTAAGGGAGTTTCCTTTTACAGGCTCCTTAGCCTTACCCTTGGCCTTATTAGGCCCACCAATTAGAAGAGAGTGTGTCTTATCCTTTTTGATAGACACCTCAGCAGTTGTTAACATACTTAACAACTCAGGCAAGCTCACAAGCATCCCATGCATGTTGTAATTCATAATGAATTCATTAAAGGAAGGTGGAAGTGATGTGAGGATTAAGTCATTACTTAGCTCGGCATCCATCACGAAGCCTAGATTTCCTAGCTTCTCAATTAGCCCAATCATCTTAAGAACATGACTGCTCACACTCATGCTTTCAGACGTCCTACACGAGAACAATTTTCGAGAAGCTTCACACCTCTCATGCCTACCTTTAACATCATACAACTCCTTGAGATACAAGATGATAGAGGGAGCATCCATATGCTCATGCTGCTTTTGCAGCTCAGCGACATGGATGCCAACATGATGCATACTGCCATTGTATTGTCATTCATGTGCTGCATATGAGCTTCCATATCGTAGAACTCATAATCAGCTTCCAGGAGCTATGGGTAAATTACCTTCTAGGACATAAGCGATTTTCTCGACCCTAAGAACAATTCTCAGGTTCCGATACCAGTCCGAAAAATTTGAACCGTTCAGTTTGTTGGTGTCAAGAATAGAGCGCAGTGACAATTGATTAGTCATACTATTAACTAAGAAGATGTAAAGATAAACTAATCAATATATTGTCATGAAATAAGAACAAATTATTAAAGACTTTAAATAATATGCCCTTCCCACTATTTTATCTAAGTCAATGACCCTTGTTATTTTGACTTAGGGTTATTTTATCTTAAAATTACCTTAGTGGGATTAAGAGTACGATTATTTATTTTAATCTTCGTCTGAGACCGCAAAATTAAACTAAATAATGGGTTGATCCTTATCAATAGTATCTCATACCTTCTCTTATCATCAGGTTGACAACTCCTTGTCACTTAGTGGTGCATCTCATGCAACCAACCTGGCATTATTACCCCAAATACATAAGCCTGGCTGAGCCTGCAACTCATACATTCAGTTAAGCACTAACCAACACCTTAAGTGTCTCACACTTCTAATACTGCTCTTATTCAACGAAACAGTGAGTCCCAACTGAGTTGTGGAGCACCACCATGTAGAGGAATTTCGAGTGGCATTGGTGGTGGGAGGTAATCATGTGCTTAATAATCGATTCCTTTTAAGGGTTTCTTTTGTTTTAATGGGTCTGACCAAACGTGTAAGTACTATTATCATGCTAGTCATATCCTATGTCATACATCTATCGGATTACACTAGTCGCTTTTGGACATGTATGATAACCCAAGTTTTTGTAAAAAAAAAAAATCTCATGCTAACAGCGTGGGAGCGGCGCCAGTAGCGTGGGATGTGGCGCCGTTAGCGTGAGATTGCACCAGAAGACTTTTCTCTCGACCATGTGGCGCGATTAGCGCCAGATATGACGCGATTAGCGCCAAAATGCTCCAGGAAGCCATTTCTTTCGAATTGGTGGCGTGATTAGCATGTGGTGTGGCGCTATTAGCGTGGGAACACGGGCTTAGGGCCTATAAAAGGCCATTTCAAGCATTTTGAAGGCCAAAACTTGGTTTTCTTCTTCCTCTGAGCTTTTCTGCCATTAACGACCAGAGAAGATTCATATCTCCTCCATACTTCATCTAAACACTTCCTATCCTTCAGGAAAGTTGTTTAGAACTCCTCCATGAGCTAGATTCTAGCTTCAATCCTTAGAGAAAACCATCAATCGGAGAGATCCCTTTCTCTAGGGAACTTTGGAAAGCTTGAGTTTTGAGGAGAAAGACGGCGATTCAAGGACGCCAAGGCCTGGAGAAGTGATCTTCCAACCTTCCTCGACTATTTTCAGGTAAGAAATTTAAGTTTTACCGATTGATTTGTAAAATTGGTAATGGGATGAATAGTAACCCATTTGTGTTGGGGCTGGAACTAGGCTTGGGTTCTTTATTAAAGTATGATCGGGAGATTGTTCTGATGAATACTAAGCTTTAAAACATGACTTTAGATGAAGTTTGATTTTGGCTCTGAGATATGTCTGAGTAGGAAGAATGTGGACTAAATGAAGAGTATTATGAGATATATGGGCTTAAGTGCTTTTACAAAAGATATTCAGGATGCTGAATAAACGGTGAAAATGTGTTGAGATAACTGTTTTAGCTAAGTTGGATAATTATTGATATATGGCCTGGATAAAGGCAATTGAACTAGTTGAATTGGCTTATGAAGAGTCTTTGAGAGACTCTAGTGCCTTGGTTAGGCAGAGATAGATCCTGTTAAGGGTCTGTAAGTCACCAGTGGGTGACTAGCTTTCAAGACTTGATATAGAGTAATAAGGGATTAGAATGATATAGATAATTGCTCTTCTTGTCTTTTGAACGGTAAAAGCCGTTATTGTTGATTGATTGTGTTCCTGTATATAAGGTGGGACACTGAGAGTGTCAATGGCAGAGACCACAGTCCAGGGATAGGACAGCAGAGCATTACCGTGCCAGGTAAGCTCTTCATTCTTCGGAATGTTTCCCACTACTTGTGTTCCCCCATACTATGAGATGGAGTGATGGGTGCATATATGATTTACATGCATTGAATTGGTTGTTACAGCTTTCTTCATGATGATATGTATGCATGTATCTGTGCTTTGTGTATGGTTGCCTTTCGGATAGATCTTCTGGCCAGTAGATAGATATGGACCTCCTTAGGAGTAGAGCGCAACTCCTAGTTTGGTTTGCTCCATACGAGAGATTCCTCAAGACCAAGAGATAGGTGGTCTCATGATGTAGCAGCCTATTCTCGGAGGTACCATATGGCATGCATCCTTGTGTACGGGTAGCTCCCGTTGGATGACACAGGTGTGAGTTCCGGCCTCGCACTATGGACTGAGATGGTCCACGATGACTTACTGGGTACTGAGATGGTCCTGATACTTATGATGTACACATTAGAGCTTGTGTGTGCCTATGTGTTGTTGTGATGCCTATTAATGTATTGTGATCATGGAAGTGAGCCAGGGTGAAGGAGAAGCTCCAAGAACTCTGAGCTTACTGAGATTTTTATCTCACTCCGTGTGTGGGAATTACATTTTTCAGGTTGTACAGCTGACAGGGATGAGAGACCCCAGGGTGAGAGGCCCTAGTAGGGGACATACATGTATAGCTGCTTGGAGCAGTGTTTTGAGAGCTTGGCTGCTCACTGTTGTGTGCAAACACACACACACACACACACACACACATATATATAATGTGTTGTTATTTTGTACCCTGTGGGGAACATTGGATATGTTTGTATATATTGAATTTCTGTATATGGTGTACCCTCATATGAGGATTTGATAGGTGATAATAGGGCACTGATGCCTACTTTTTGTGGATATTATAGTTATCTATCGTTGTTTTACGTCATCTGGATCACTAAGGCTGTTGTGGTAATCTGGCATTCGTTTGATTTACTGTCTATACGTACCATACATAATGAATCAAGAGATATGGTTTAGAAAATGCTTCCGCGGGTTTATTTAAAAAAAACTACTGCGCTAATCTGATTAAGTAATATGTTAATACACCGGATGCATATGGGATGTTACAACATGCATAATAAACATACATTCGCGATACTCTATCTCAAGCATACTAGTCGTTTTTTTTTTAAAAAAAACATAAAGCATACATAAAACAAATTTTATATGAGATAGTCATGGTGCTCGTGGATTCTTTCTTCTTGCTTCCTAGGCCGCAGTTCCATCATGATATCTTCCATGCCTAAACGCCACTAGCCTAATTTTTCTAATTACAAAATAATTAAAGAAACTTCAATACATCTTTGGAGGAACAAAAGAATATACAAAATTTAAAATTCAAAATTACAACTCCAATTTAAACTAAAACAAAATTTGAATTCAAATTTAAAACATTTAAATTCAAATATTTAAATTCAAAATTTAAATTCGAGCACCATGACCATTCTCTTCCATATCTGCACTTTAAAAGTTAAACAACTAACAAACACACAATATTATCATCTCTCAAATGGCCAAAATATGCATCCAAATACATAATTCAAATTTTGTTGATTCTTTCTCAAAGAACACAAAAATTAAACCATACAATCAACCATTTATATACATAGACTTGTATGAGAAATATTGTCACAAAAATATAATGTCATGCTCATGAACAATTCATTATAACAAAACACAAAACATAACATGATCAAAATGAACAAAATTAATAACCCTAATTTTTATTCATGTGATCACGGCATGCATAGAATATTTCATGCATTTTGAAAACAAATTTATGGAGAAAACAATGCATTTGAATATTCATATCATTGCTGAATCATATTCCTTTCTTAAAAGATGTTTTGTCATAAAGAATCATAAAGAAACAAAACCATGAACACATAATGATATATGTAAAGCGTAATCATATTACAAACAACATATTACATCAAACAAGGTATCATCACCCGTCGATAATAAAGCAACCAGGCTCTGATACCACTTGAGAGATAGGGCCTTGAAGCCCAAAGACATGTGAGATAAATAAAATTTTTAAGCGGAAACACACATACCATACAAGAATCATTCTTTCGGACATAGATGTTACCTTGTTTATATTTAAAATTTGATGATCAAGCATAGGCTTTAAGATACAAGCCCTCTAATGTTGATCCACACCACTTCTTGTCAAGACTCAAGAACACTTCTTGAATGCCACCAACAAACACCAAAGGAGGCAGGCTAGGCACACCAATGGAGAGGAAGATGGTTAGGTTTTAAAGTGTTTTTACTTATCTAAGAGGCTCACCAATAGATGATATTGGTGGTTGAATTTTCAGTCAAAACTCACACAAAGAGGCATGTGAAAGTGGAGGAATGTAGATAGGGTTTTTCTCAAAAACTCTTAGAGAACTATGATCACAAGAATATATTTTATAGAAGATTTTGAAACAGATTTTTTTAGCCAAAAAATCTGACCATAAAGCATCCCACACGTGAAAAGAAGATAAAGTTGTTGCATTTCAAAAATTGCCAACAACCTCCTATCATATTCTCCTAAAACCAAGTTAATTACTTGGGATTTAATTTGCCAAATGATAATCATATATCAGCCGTATGTAAGCCCCATAATCATCCCTCAAACTTCTTCCTAAAATCTAGGACATGATCATGATAAGATGCTAGTTGAATTCAAATTCAAATCTAGTTCTTATCTTCTCCTTTTGATATGAAACTAACTACTATAGATTATTCATATTTAAATTCAAAATTTAAATTATCAAATTTAAATATTAGATAATTAATTTAACTATTTAAATTAATTAATAACGTCTTGGACTATCCAAGCCCATTAACTCCATTCATCTCTTTAAGATAAGTTTCCAAACTCTTTCTTGGGCCAACAACCATTATTAGGCCCAAAACCTTTAATGCTATAATGTCATGACAATAAAGTGTTAGTGTGTGACCCATTAGGCCCAACATAGCTACTGACATAAATGAGTTTTGGCCCAACAAGGCCTCTACCCATTTAATGACAACACAGAGCACCAGCAATGCTTTGTTGCCCTAGAACTAGTTAGGTAAATGACAAGATCATCCTATTAAATCTATTTGGTTTTCGTATGTATTTCCTTTCGTCTCGGTTACCGTCCCATAAAACCTAGGGTAAGGAAACGTATCAGCCCTTGTGGTCTAGGGTAAGCTTTAATACGAAATAGGGAGTCTCCAATTTTACTGACTCTAAAGGCAAATCATCTCATGATTTCTTTTACTATGCATAGATTCCCAAGTCCCGTAAATGTCATCCCGATTTCTCCGATTTACAGATAACCTAATCTCTCACAGAGATTTGACGAATTCCTTCAGCTAGTCACCCTAGACTCGTGTTCTTTCAGGACATGCCCAAAGGTACACCTATGTGTCTCCATGTTTCAGGCAGACGAGGTATACAATCAAAGCATGTCTTCTAGAACGCAGTCTAGGTGAAAACTTCTGGTCTAAGGAAAGACACAACCAAATAATAAAAGACTACTCTAATGATACTATCTGTGAGATTTCCTCATAGAGTCTCTTTGTGGGTCCATTCAGTGCGAGCTATACCCTTATACGTCCACCCATAACTTTAGCTAAGACATCTTCATGTCTGTAGCTCATGAGGTCTTTACCTTGTATCTGAATACAAGTAGATCAGTCGTGCTAGTCTTACCCGAGATCGCTGATCCCCATTCTCAGTCTCTCTAGACTAGGAACTTAAAATTTAGGAGTAGACATCTGGCATCCTTGAATCCTCATGATTGTGATCCCATCACTGATATTCAAGAGATACCTATTCTATTCCAAGGGTTTTATCCAGTTACTCATATATTAATAATGATATTGAGACAGAATATGAAACAGGATAAAGAGTGCTTATAATTTATTCATGACAATATGAAAAATACATGTATGTCCTAATCTAATGAAAAGATTGTCTCTAAGACATCCATATACTAACACTTGATAGGTTACCCTTGCGAGGAAGGATGTGTTCCTAGCCGGGTCATGCATTGATGGTACCCATGTTTCATACTTCATGTGCATGGATGACAATAGAATGAAGGCACGCGCTTACCTATGGGTTTTAGTGGGCTGAAAACATAGGTACTAAGGGGTCATCAGGTTTGGAATTTCCCAGTGACACTGGCTGATCATCGGGGGGGAATGGCCAGTGCACGACAGGGTAGCCCTGATAAGTGGTGAATTATTTTTCCTGTGAGAGGCTATTTCCCTGGATATGGTACCACATTGCATGGTGAAAGTGAAATCAGGAGCATGCATCATTCCAATCATGATTGTTTGATTTGTGAAATGAATTGGATGATTGGTTTGTCAAGTGTGTATTAGACTGATGGAATTATGGTAATAATTGTGGTTGTTATTGTTATTTCCTTTCCAATTGTGATTACCTGACAATTGTTCGTTGTAGATAATAAACTCACCCTTGCAATTGTTGGACCGTGTGGTTGGTGCCTGTGGTGATTGCAAACCCTCGTTCGTGGGAGCAGATGAGCAGCAATAGGTGGCCTTGGAGGAAGATCTTCTTTTTTGTTGGAGTCGCCGAACCGACGTGATAACGTTGTAACTCTTTTTGGAAAAGAGTTGTGTTTTGTTAATCAACTCTTTCTTAGTTCTCTTGATTCTTTTTGTTGGTCATGTAATTCAAAACGTAAATATTTGTAAATACAACTAGATTATGTTCTGACATGTGAATGATATGTAATGTTTTAAATGTACATCCATATGTATCCATTTATGTATTTGTTCTGTTGTATGATAATTGTAATATCATTAAAAATTTACTACCATTTTCATAATCAAATTAATGGAGTTTTCATTAAAATTTGAAATTCACACAATTAGAGTTAGTGATATCGTAGCCACGAGGCAGGTCGTTTAGTATCAGAGCAACAGACAAGACTTCTTTTGTGTTTACATTGAGTTGGTGTCCTTCTTCATGCTTGTCCACAAGATACAAGTTAGTTTTGATGTGGTCTTTAAGGGCTTGAGTTCTAGATCTTGTCATGGGTCCTTTAAAGCTCACCAAAGGAAGTGCTTCAAGCTCTCCTTCTAGACCATTGGCTTGGAATGGACCTCCATCATAATATCTCAAAAGAATGTCTCCAAAGCCTTTTTTCCTTTTGCAATAATGCTTAAAGAAGAAATCATCTCATGGTTTCTTTATGAATGATGAAACAAAGGATTTGTGAGTTTAAAACACTTAATAGCTCGCAGTATCTTTTCTCTCTTCATAAAGGTTTATAACATTCATTATTTTTGTTTAAACAAGCAATATCTATTTATAGAAAATTATTCTAACTGTCAGTAATTGATTACATCACTTATGTAATCGATTAAGTGTTCTTTAGAATTTCTGGAAAAGAGTTATTAACAATGTAATTGATTAAAACATAGTGTAATCGATTATCAGAGGAATCTTTATTCAAAATAGTTGCTAAGTAATCGATTACTACCATGTTGTAATCGACTATCACAGGAAGTCCATTATGTGATTTTGAACTATGTAATCAATTACCACAATCTCGTAATCGATTAAAATGTTCTTAGTTCTCAAGTAATAGATTACCACTTGTTTGTAAATGATTAAACCATTGAGAAAATATTTTTCCAAAACTTGAAACTTGGAACACTTAGCTCTTTATGCATTCTTGAAAACCATGTGTTTCAGAAAAACTTTTTATGAAAACTTTTGCTTTTGTGAAAACATGAATGCAAAACACATGAATGAGTTTTATGCAATGGATTATGATGGCATCAACTTAGACATACACAAATTACAAATGACATTCAATTGAATTTGCATGTAAAAAGTCTAAACATGTCAATGTCCAAGACCATCAGCTTCTTGATCCTCTCTAGCTCCCCCTGAGTCTAACACTTCTTACTAACCATCACAATGACTAATTAAGGCTAACCATCATAATGGCTTAGGAATCTCAAAAACACTAAATTTGACCTAGAAAATATGAAAAGACATATGAACTTATTCCAACAAAAATAAGCATAAAAATTACATTAAAATAAAAAAATGGGTTAATTAATTACTCAACCCAAAAGCTCATTAATCTTCTCAAATAAAAGTTCACAGGTGCATTTTTAGTCTTAAATGTTGGCGTAAGTTTGTTCTTCAAATTAGTGTCTTCCATTTTACTAAAATATCCTTCAAATTGTTGATACAAGACAATTATTCGATTGAACATTGATTTAACTAAACCTTCTTGAACTTGCACTTCCATGGTTAAGCTTTAAAAATCATTTTTCCTTGTTTTAGCTTATGCTTTTGACCAGTAGCCTTCCATCCATTACAGAAGATATTTCATATAATTTGACCTTCAGGTGTTCCTATCAAATTTTGCTTTATGTTTATTCTCAAATTCACATTAAAAGTCCAAAATATGTGTATAAATTGATGTGAAGTTTTTTAATTTAACAAGTGATTTCTGTGACGACCCGCCTCACCTCTACTGTATTACTAACTCGGTGAAATTTCAAATTTTAATGAAAACTTCATTAATTTGATTATGAAAATGGTAGTAAATTTTTCGCGATAATACAACTATCATACACAAGATACAATTACATAATTGAATATATATATATATATATATATATATCGTATCAGGGCATATCATTCACATTTTACATGTAATTACACCTTGAATCTTACATATCTAGCAAAAGAATTCAAGGAACTAACTAAGAAAGAGTTGATTAACAAAACAGAACTATTTCCCAAAAAGAACTCCAACGTCATCACGTTGGCTTGGCGGCTCCAACAAAATTGAATATCCCTCCAGAGTCACCTAATGTTGCTCATCTACTCACACGAACATAAGTTTGCAATCATCACAAGTACCAACCACACAGTACAACAAATGCAAGGGTGAGTTTATTACATAAAACCAACAAGCATCAGATAACCATATAATTAGAAAGAAAACAACAATAACAACCAAATCACGACCAAAAATCCATCAGTCCAATACACACTCAACACATCAATCATCCATTTCATTTCACAAATCACACAATCAAGTTATGAATGATGCATGATTTTGATTTCACTCTCACTATGCAATGTGGTACCATATCCAAGGAAATATCCTCCCACAGGAAAATGGTTAATCACCTATTAGGGTCGTCCTGTCGGAAATCAACCAATGGAGCACGAGAATTCTAACCTGACGCCCCTTTAGTACCTGCGTTTTCAGCCCACAAAAACCCACAGGTACGCGCATGCCTTTATTGTATTTCCATAAATGTAACATGAAGTATGAAACATGGGCACACCATCAATACATGATCCGACTAGGAACACATCCTTCCTCGCAAGGGTTACTATTACAATTGCATAATTAAACACATATGTACATATATATTAAATCAGTACATGTCATCCACATGTTAGAACTTTTTTTAGTTTTACATGTATGTACAACTGAAATTACATATCTAACAAAAAGTCAAAGAACTAATTAAGAAAGAGTTGATTAACAAAACACAACTCTTTGGCAAAAAAAAAATAAACTCCAACATCATCATGTCGACTTGGTGGCTCCAACCAAAAATAAAAATACAGTGAACACACTTCAAATAACCAAGAGGGATGTGAATTGGTTAAGACAGTCTTTAAAAACTTTTCTTTAAAATAATTTGCGGAATTAAAAACTTGGATTGTATCATTCAATCACCCTTGATCAAAAACAGGATTTTCTTTCAATCTAAAATCACCTTGGAATGCATATAATGAATAAAATGCTTCTTGTTGATTGTATGTTGATTTCCAAATAATAGCAATGAAAGAAACTCAGATAAAGAATTCAACACACAACAATTTATACTGGTTCACCTCACAAACTTGGAGGCTACATCCAGTGTATTCCAACCAACACTAGGTTAGAGTTTTCACTATATCAAATTATTCTTTTACAAGCACCGCAAGTGACAATCTCTATCAACACTAGACAAAGATTTTGAATTCTAAAACACTATTAGAATACAAATCACAAAGATCTTGAGAAACCAACTCAGATCTTCAAACCTCGAACCCTACTCTAGAATGCTTGAAAAGAATCAATTTGAATATCACAACACAACAAAATATTAGAAAATCTAAAAAGAAAGATTCAAGGTAAACACTACCTGTGATCCTTCATGCATGAATGAATGAAAATGAATTGAGATTACCATACATTCCAGGTTGTATGAATTCTAATTCTCAAAATCAATATCTTGAAAACTTCTTTTCTTTAACACATCCGCACTAAAAACTCAGAAATTTTGATCTTCACTAGATGTGTTATTCACTTAGAAATCAGTCTCTTGAATACTTAGAAAGCTTGGTGTCTTTTGGGTAAGTCACTCATATATTGAATGATTCGTTCAAATATGTATTTATAGCAAACAAACTCATAAAGCTTTATATAAAACTAATTTAACTGACAATAATCGATTAATCTGTTGGTGTAATAATCGATTAAGTTGTTCCTTAGTTGTTCCTTAGTTTTCTGAAAAATGTTTATGAACAGAATAATCGATTATTTTGCAATGCAATCGATTAAAGTAGTAAAGCATAGTTTTCTAATAAGCATGTGTAATCGATTACAACAACAATGTATGATTTTTCAGAATGCACTATGTAATCGATTAAACTAAGCTTGTAATCGATTAAAATGTTCTTCATGGTTTTTCCAAATTTAGAACAAAAGCATTTAATCGATTAAAACACTGTATAATCAATTAAAACAGTAAGTTTTCATTTTTTCCAAAAACTTAACCATGAGAAATTAATTTCTTTTGAAATCATTTAGCAGCTTTCATGCTTTATTGCACCTATGTATGCAAGTTAAATGAGGCATGTAAATTGTAGTGCAAGGATCACAAAACAATGTACTTGAATCAAAAACTTAAACAAATTGCAAATGTCTTCATACTTGATTGGGCATGTAAAAAGCAAAAATATCTTTAAGCAAACATCAAGCTTCTTCTTCATTCTTGCTTTGATTCTTCTTGCAACTCCCCCTATATTCAACAAAAAAGAATCTCCTCCAGAGTCACCTAATGTTGCTCATACGAACGAAGGTGATTAGCCCTGAGTCACAAGGGAGTTTCAAACAGAGTGATGCCCCCTAGTAGCCCCGTACCTACTGCCACCATCTTATTTCCATCAATTCAAATGAAGTATGAAATATGGGCATCATCAATGTATGACCCGACTAGGAACACATCCTTCCTCGCAAGGGTAACCCCTCATACACCCCCCCCTCCATGTACATAAATAACACCCTAATATGGGCTCACCCATGCACTAACTGTGGCTAGGAACACATTCTTCCTCGCAAGGGTAACCAACTAGTCACTGCATCCCATGTGTACATACAGAGCATACAACCATGGGCACCTTCAATGTATGACCTGGTTAGGAACACATCCTTCCTCACAAGGGTTACCCATCATACACCCCCATGGGTATCCATGTGTGCCCAGATCACACAATGCTATTATCAATACCCACATCACATCATCTCAATATCATCAGCATATATATCAAACTCATCTCATTTCAACATTATCATCCTGAACATCAATTTCATCTCATTTTCAACATTATCAGCGACATAATTGTTACCACATTTAAGCATCACAAACCACATAAACATCATCTCATTTCATTCACAATCCATATTACCACGAGACTGGTAGTTTAGGAAAATTCTAAATTAAAGAGGAGGATTACAGTATAGAAAACAAACTCTCATGCCCATTTAAAAATTTAGAAAAGAAATTAAATAGACAATGAATTATAAAATTTTGGGCAAAGTCTCCTCTGTAATTAAGACTTTTCCTAAAAATTCAATCATCACAACAACAACATCATTCACAATTTTATCCATCAACAAGCAAATTCATCGCATCCCATTAGTTAAAAACATCATTTGTCTTGAAAACGAGCACACACAGGAACAAAAACACATCACTCATAAATACATTGCATCCCATTAGTTAAAAACTTAGTTTTTCTTGAAAACCAGCACACAGCAAGGACAGGCAGATATCCTCATAGTTAGACTCCTTGGCTCCCAACTATGGTACCAAAACTATAACTAAATAATAAACTCCCCTTACCTAACTAGGAGTTCTCCTGTTAAAACCTCACAGTGTTGTTTTGGAGATCCTTCAATACGCGTGTTTTCGTCCAAACGCAGAGCTCTATATACCAAATCGAAGACAATTTAATATAGATTTCCAAGGTAAGATCAATATTAACATTTGGGGTCAAATACCCACTCAAATCAAAAAAGGACTAAAAGGGTGTTTTGGGAGTTTACATCAAAAGACATCATTTTGAAATTTCAATCACACCAATGTGATCGGGATTCAACAAGGATCACAGAAATGACATCAATTTCATAAAAAAGAGACTTTTACAACATCTCATTTTCAAAAGGTTTTTCAAAGGAAGTGTAAAACTCCCAACAATGGTACCCAAAACACAAGAGACACTAATAGAAGCTTAAACTAGCTAGGAGAAGACCTAAGAAATTAAGAGTACCTCAAGGAAACCAAGAAAGAAGGATTTGGAAGCTTCATTCTCTACCGAAACTTCGTGAAGAGTTTCGAAGATTTCGCTCCGATTAAGTGGTTCTTCTCCATGCCGGGGTCTCGTGGCAAGCAACAACGGCCCATGATGGTTGATAGTGGTCATGGGTTGTGGAGGATGGTGGTGGAAGGCTTGGGTGCTGGTTAAGGGAGAAAGAAGACCAACTTTTTGTGGTTTGGACGCTGAAATACAAATTTAACACTGCCTTGACTCGCCCAGGTGAGCAAAAGTGCCTGCAAAATTCGCCTTGGCGAGCTGACCAAATTTTAAAATTTTTGTTTCTGTGAAAAAATTAATTTCTCACGCTCCAAACATTATTTTGACAATTCCAACGGTCAAAAATTACAAATTTTGGTTAGACACCTATCTTTAAAATGAAGGCAATCCGACGATTAACCAATCCAGAATGGTGATTTTACTAAAACAGGTTTCAAGGGTCAAACTCGAAATCGCACAATTCAACGTAGCTCAAACTAACTTCGCACAACCTAACATACATACTGAGCAATTTCACAAGGGTAAAATGCACAATAACTCAACCAATCTAAATTGATCAAACAATCACAACAAATACATCAAACATCTATTTTCAGTTATCGAAATTTCAGGGTGTTACTGTAACTGTCATGCACCCTCATGTACATACATAACACACCAATGTGGGCCCACTGATGCACTGACCGTGACTAGGAACACATCCTTCCTCGTAAGGGTCACCAACCGATCATTGCATCCCAGGTGGATGTACACATCATACAACCATGGGCACCATTAATGCATGACCTGGCTAGGAACACATCCTTCCCCACAAGGGTATCCATGTATATCCACATCACACAATGACATTGTTCACATCAACATTATCTCTCATTAATGTCATTATCAACATCCACATCACATCATCTCAATATCATCATCATACATATCAAACTCATCTCATTTCAACATCATTAACCACATCAACATTATCTCATTTGAACATCGTTAACCACATCATGATCATCTCATTTAAACATCACCAACCACATCAATAACATCTCAATTTCAATATCATCAACAACATCAACATCATTTTATTTCAATATCATCATCATAAACTTCAATATTCAACATCATCAACTATATCAACATTATCTCATTACATCATCATCAACTGATGAGGACATCAAAGGTCAACCCAGCATCAAAGACCAACCCCAAGACCAAGATCCAATACAAGGCATAGGAGGACCCATGACAAGAGCTAGAGCTAAAAAGACCCAAGAAGCTTTGCAACATGTAATGGCTAATCTGAGGGCAATCCAATTGCTTGAGGGAACCCAAAATATAGAGGGCTGCATGACTGGATTAC
>PYAF01005752.1:37585-60344 GCA_007407185.1 Glycine tomentella
ATGCTTCACTTCTTTGAATCAAAAACCCATAATAATTTGTGAAGCCAAGATGCCTTTTGAAACTCAGAAAGTCACTAATGAAAGCTTGTGAATGTTTGTGAATGCTCAGATATCGAAATTCTCAAGTTACAAAAAACACAGAGCAATGGGTTCTATTTATAACAGCTTTCTAACTGAAAATAATCGATTAAACATGCTCCTGTAATCGATTATTTTGCATTTGTAATTGATTAATTCAAGAATGTAATCGATTAAAGTGCTCCTGATGTGTTCTGAGTTTAGGCTATGAACAATATAATCGATTATTCCGTGAAGTAATCGATTAAACCAGACAGTCATGTTTTTTCTAAATGCATTGATTAATCGATTACTGACTATGGTAATCGATTAAGACAGTCAGTCACATATTTTTAGATGAACTACGTAATCGATTAAAATGATATGTAATCGATTACCTCAGTAGAACATGTTTTACCATAGGCACGGATGTAATCGATTACGACCATCTGTAATCGATTAAGACAGTCAGCATGATTTTCCTATTTTGGCCTATGTAATCGATTAATTCGATATGTAATCGATTACTATGTTCTTGATTTGTTTTCTAAAAGGCACGAAGAACAAATAATCGATGTCATTATCCTTGTAATCGATTAATGCAGTAAAGATTCATTTTTCCAAAAACTTTGCTTGTTAAATGCCTTTCTAGTTAATTGCTTTTATTTAGTCCTTTAATCTAATAATCCTAGATGAATTATTCATGCATGATATGCTCATTTGGATTATCAGATCACAACTTCCCTTTCACATTAATCAAATTGATCTTCAAGCTTTCTTGGCACTTTTATCCTTGAGCATGTTGAAAGCACAAAACACTTGAGCCTTGATTCCCTGCTCATTTGTACATAGCTACTCTTGAATCGACAATTTCCTCAGGCTTCTTCTTCCAAATGGGATTCTGCTTGTTCACCAATGACCATTGATGTGACACTTCCTTAATTTGAAGAAGAAGAAAAACAAATCATCTTCCAATTAATAACACTAATAACAACAATCCTTCTTGCAACATAAATCCCATGTAACACTAATAACAACACAACTCCAACACTAACAATTACTTACTAAAGATTCAAAATCAATCAAAGTTGAGTCCTGATTCATGAATAATATGGTACATCATTCCTCTTCCAATTAATATTGTAAATAATATAAATATATACATGTATAAACTAATATAACCAATCAATTTGCCTCATTCTCTCCAAATGCTAGATCAAGCAATTACAGTGCAATAGATTGGATGACAACTATAATATATATTGTTGACTATCAACATTTATATTTTCCATAGAAGGTATATTCAAAGATATCGAAAAGAGAATTAGACTATTCTTGGCCCTCAACAGCAGCATTACTGACAGTAAAGCTATAATTATTTGCATGATAATAGTGAGATGACAGAAATGATACCTTTTCTTGTATAGATATAGATCGACCATGAAACTGCAATACAAAGCATAATTTACATCAAATTGAGTAATTTGTTTAATGAAGAAAAAATGACATTTGAAATATAATACAAAGTGTTAATTATGGGACCTAAACCAATATAAATTCTATTTGTCTCACTCCAGACATGTATCTAAGATATATGAGCAACTGAACAGGTTAATAACAATAGGAGGTAGCAAGAGATTCCTTACTCAAGCAATTGACCGAAGTTGATGGTTGGCAGGTCTAAAAAACTCCACAACAATAAAACTTCGACTTGTCAGCACAATAAAATATGACTTATTATGTTTTCCTCCTACCTTTCCACTTTTGCCCCCCTCCCCCCACCACTCAGGCACTCACAGATCTATAAGTTTACAAAATGTTAGTATCTGAACACTTTTATTTATTTTATATCTAGTAAAAAATAAAAAATAAAAACATATTAAGTGACCAAAAATAAAGAAAATTAATTAAGCAACTTGTTCTCTTTTTAAAGTGACCAATATAAATTCTCTGTCTCTCTCTCAGTCCACAATTATAAGTTCAAAAGAGTAGTAGTTGGATCATTGATAGCAAATATAATATCCAGAGACTGGCGCGGGTGACGCTGGGTTTCGCGCGAATCGCGCCAGTTCCCTTTGTGAGAAAACTCAGTTTGAAGCATGACGCGATCAACGCCAGGGTTCGTGCTATCAGCGCCAGACCCACTGGAAGTTGGCGCTGATGGCGCCAAGTTGGCGCTTGGGGCGCCAGTGGTTTTGCAGCCCGCGCGGATCGTGCCATAAATGGAGCTAGTGGAGCAGGAAGTGGCCTGGAAAATCCATTTTCTGAATTTCCACGCGATCAGCGCCAGGAGTGGCGCGAGTAGCGCTAGAATCTCTGGAATCCCGCACTCTTGGCGCGAGGGTGGCGCTGGGAGTGCCAGACCCACTGCCATAGTGGCACGGATGGCGCCAGAGCTGGCACGGATCACGCCAGGCCTCTGGCAGGCACCCTATATAAAGGGATTTCGCGTTTTTTCATAGGAAGTTAATGTTCCTCTTCCTCCCTGAGTCTAGACTGCCATTAATGCATCCTAGGAGCTTCAAACTTTCATCATAGTCCCATAAAACACCTCTCAATCACCTTTATATCTGTTTTGAACCAATTGAGAGCCAAAATCCAGCCTTGGGTGTGAGAATTGTGAGAAGAATCCCATTCCTTGAGTGTTAAGAGAGAGCTGAGCTCTAAGGAGATAAAGAAGGCAATTTAAGGGCATCAGTACCAGGAGAAAAGCTTCTCCAGCCTTTATTGTTGGAATTGAGGTAAGAAATCTTCGTTTTAACCGTTTAATTCATGGAATGGGAATTGGGTGAATAGTGACCAATTAATGATAGGGCTGGAATTAGGCTTAAGTTCTTTAAAGAGATGTCATCAGGAGGTTGTTCTGAGTGATATGGGATGTTGAAACTGGAATTGTGATGAAGTTTGATTTTGGCTCTAGGAAGGGAGAGGTGTGTGCGAATGAGCAATGTTATGGCCTGAATTAACTTATATACCTTTACAAAAGTTATTCATAAGGCCAAATAATCGGTGAAAATGTGTATATATTTGTGTTTTGACTGAGTTGAACCCATATGGGTTCTTGATATTGATAAGCCTTGAATTGAGCTGCACAGAGTTCTAAAGGGACTCTGAGACCTTAGTTAAGTCTGAGTCAGACCATTGAGGGTCAATGTATAGCTTAGTAGAAGCGGGACTAAGATAAACCTTAAGTTAGAGGACTTTGAATTGGTTATGAGTGGAAGGGTGTTTTCTTCCATATAAACGGTTGAATGTCGTTTCTGATGGTTTGATTCATACCTACTGTAGGACGTGACGTGCATACTGCTAGTAGAGATCACCCAAAGACTAGGGGAGCTGATTCTGAGCTACGACCAGGTAAGCTCAGTGTTTTCAGGGATTGTTTCCTTGCTTGTGTGTCATAATTGCTTGATATGGCTTGCATTCTGATGTTTTATGATTCTGTGTATGTGTTGAATGTTGATGAAATAGTTTGATGGCTGCTAGCAACTGAATGCTGGCCAAATCTTGAGATAAGGTGTATGTGTATTAATTACGCGGAGATTGTGTGTGCTATGTTGCTTATGATGAAGATATTAAATACACTAGAATAGTGTATGCTTGCATAAACTCTGTTATGAGATGATTGTGATGTGATTGCATAGCATTTACTGGCCAGTAGTATGAGGTACTATGGACCCCTTGGGAATGTGCCCTTAAGTGGATGATCTCCCCTGGGATAATCCATAGGCGTCCATGTAAATCCTGAGTAGATGTGCCTTTAAGTAGATGATCCTATTCAGGTATTGGGCGGCAAGTCCTGGGTAGATGTGCCTTTCAGTAGATGATCCTATTCAGGTACTCAGTGTGAAGTCCTGAATAGATGTGCCCTTCAGTGGATGATCCTATTCAGGCAATGTGTGTTGATTATATATATGCTTGCATTGTGCTGTTATTTGCATATGGCAAATTCTGGTCAGCCAAGAAGGCTGTTTAATTGATGAGAATTCTGTTTAGTTATGTGATATATATATATATATATAATCATTGTTATATTGGGAGGTGAACCAGGGGGAGGGAAACCTCTGAGAACCCTAAGTTTACTGAGATGATTATCTCACCCCTGTTTGGGGCTCATGTTGCAGGAGCTGAAATCGAGGTCACTGAGAGATCCCAAGGCAAGAGGCTTGCACTGGGATAGTGTGAAGATCACCCTAGGCATCGATGATTGAGCTTGTGAGCTCAGATTTTGTTCATTTTGTTGGTATTTTAAGGCCTAGGCAGTTGTATAGCTGGAGACTGTAATACTTGTATATGACAGTTAATTCACCATATATGTAAAAAGTATGTATATTATATTGGATTATGCTTCATTTACTGTTCATTTCCATGCATGATGCGTTACTTTGATATTGTATAACGTTAATACGCTGGGTGCACACGGGGTGTTACAGCAAAGCTAAGAATTGATTCTACACAATTATGAGAAAACATCATTTCAAACTGGACAACCAATATCATATTAAAATAGAACCAACTATCCAGGGAAAAAGTAAATAAATTAATACATACATTCATCAATAGACTTCTGATCATGAACCTATGACTTCATGACGCCTTCATATCATCCAAGCCACAAGTAGCCTGTGCCAAAATAGGAAGCCTTTAAGGTCCTACAACCTTATAAAATTATAATAAACTAATATATTTGTCATGGAACTGCTAGGTGTTATTAATTGAATGTTGAGATAAAGAGATTAGTTTTTTTTTTTAATGTAACACCCCCCAGAATATGTATGGCTTAATGCAAAACATGAGGCATGCAGTTCAATGTCCTATTCTAGTCCATTTAGACACATGCTAGTAATGATCATCGATAAGCTAAAAATTAAATGTAAGACATCTTACCAGAAACTTGTGATTCTCTTCAAAGATAGCAGAAAAGTTAGTACAAAGGTTATGTATATCAGCACTGATTTCACCAGTGCCTTGTATCACCTCCATGAATTTTTTCTTCCTTCATGAGCAAGCTTCATCGCTACCAGTATGTAGAGCATTTACTAATTTACTATGTCACAAAATCATGTTGAATACCATATTACCCCACCTAAATTAGAAGTGATTTGCAAAGGAAAACATCAAAGAATATTACAGTGAAGGTTGAGCTTGCAAGCCAGCCATCCCACTTCTTTAGAGTCTTGTTATAGGAATTTGTACAGCCTTGTGACATTGACGGTTCTACATAAAAGAATGTAATTTCCTGAACATCTATAGTCTTGTTATAGGAAACACAATGTTTATGCAGAGAAAAGTTATTCAAGTATAAAAGAATACACTTGACACAACAGTTATCATAAACTAGCATTGTCTTCTCTCATACTAGATACCATGAAGCATTTTGGTCATCTAGTTAAATATGTAACCATCAAAATGAAACAGTATCATTCACTAAAACTACAGACGGAAATCAAAACTTGACAGGCTGTGGAGTTCAGTTCTATTGAAGATCTTGTAGAGGTTTCCTCTTACGAAATGCACTCCTTGATATGATCGTGCCACCTTGTTCCTTCTTCGCAATTTTAATGTTTTCTTTCATGTCACTAGCCCCAAGTACATCCCTTACACTGTCCTCTGAACTTGGAATCGGTGTACACATTGTTGGTGTTTCCAATTGCTATTGAAAAGTACCTTCATCTCCAGAAACGGTGTTTAGAAATCAAGATTAACAGTATCAATTGAGTCCTATATGTAAACAATCACTTTGTATTGGTAAACTCTTAGAAAAATGTTGCACTGCTTTAACCAGAACTTATACTTTACCTAATGCAGAAATTTGTTGAAGGTTAAAAGTGCATGACTTCATTTCAACAAAATGACTTGCAGGGTGGGAGCATTCTCAACTGGTTTCTCATCTGAATTTTGTTCATCAGCATCATCAATAGACTGGAAATCATTCAACAGATATTTCTAAATGCTATCCATGTTGCTCTTTATATAGTGTTGATGACTTTTGTCTTCTGCTTCAGTTCCATCAGCATCATCATGGTCATCAGAGTTGTCAAACAACCTTGTAATTTCTCCTTCCATTGGATCACTCTCTTCCATAGATCTTTGCAATTCATTTGCCATATTCAAAACTTCCCGACTGTATTCTTTCTCCATCTGGTCACTCTCTATGCTTTCTTCTATGTTGCAGGTTCCCACAACATCTCCAAGTGTACTTGAATCAAAATATGTTTCAGCCTGAAAGCCTTTAGTTGCTGAAGGCTCAAGGTTATTGGGCATATATCCAATGCATTCCTCTTAATCAGCAAGCAGACTTGACATCTCAACTTCTTCCTTCAACAAATTATCTCCAACTTCCACTGAAACAACCTGTACAAGATCCTCATTGTTCAAGTCCATTACACTCTCTATGATTTCTTGGAAAAGATGTTCTGCCTAAATAATGTTATGTTTGAATTCAATAAAAAATCTTTGTCCAAGATTATAGAAACTAATCAAGCTATAATTTCCTGAACTTGTGAATTTGGCATGACAAACAAACATAACAACCTGTTACTTATGTTATAATCAATTGGTTAAAATAGTAGGTTCAATTTGCTTTTACTAAACTTATAAATGTTCAGGTTAGCTTAGCATGTTATCACAAACCGACAACCAACACTGCTCTGTCTAGGTAGAAACTATAAAAGATGCTTAGTGCAATAACATTGTTGTTGTTTTAATGAGTATCAATTTTCCTAATCAAATTAATTACCAAAAGCATCAAACATGTAATAAAACTCATAAAATTTATGTGGTTCAGTTCAAAATGAAACTTGTAACATAACTGCAAATTTTAGTCTGGCTAAATAAATTTCATGGGAGGTCAGCCTACTAGACCTGCTTAATCATTAGTTGGTTGATCAGAGTTTCTCCTCCTGCTATTACATGGAAAAAAATATGATTAAGCATTAAACCTAGTGAGTAATCTGCTGGTGCAGTTATATCACACACATAAGCTTGTCAAATTGGAGTTGTTCATGTGTGTGGTGTTGGAGAAAATGCAACTCTGCTTTTATAGTAAGGACTATAATTCTGTCTTCAACAATGCTTCAGTCAAGAAAACAAAAAGTTCTGATGCATGTAGGCAGAAAGAGGATGCTTCAGTTTTTGCAGAACTTGACAAATTACTAACTTCAATTCAGTAATCTAAAGTAACATAAAAAAGTGACAAATTACCAAAAGGAATATGGCTAAAGCCTTCCAAAGGTCTCAGAAAGAGTATTCTTTGACCAAAATGAACAAAACCAATAGAACACCAATTGATAACCCAATCAAATATAATGTTGAACACAAAATTGACAAAATATAACAACACACTTGTTGTTCCAAAGACAAAAGTCTCACACAGAGTATTCTTTGACCACAAACTGCATATAACAATAGCCTCTCCCTAATTACACATCTTACTATCAAATGTATCCTTATACATAATTGGCACCAGTTATTTTCTATGAATAACTTATGAAGGTTGTTTCTAATTCTAATAAAGAACAGTTAATGCAAGATGAGTTATCTTTTGTATTCTAATTCTAATACATTATTGCTCCTAACTTCTACCCATAGCTGCCAACATGAGTGTTTATCACACATGTACCCAAATAATACATTACTGCTCATGACAGTTATCATCAGTTCCCATTAACAGCAGTTGCTGAAAAATCAGCCTTGTTCCCAAGGCTGATAGTAGGGAAAATCTTTTTCCCTAATATCTCTATCCATTTCAACAACAATTATTTCAACCTAATCATGTAGTGCTCCATAATCAGACAAAATCACCAATCTTAATTATGTTTCTCTGCACATTTGTGCAAAGGATGGACTTTTTCTCAATAAATATAAAGCATGATCCTTTGTTTGTCCATTCTATATTAGTTTCGTATAAGTTAGATATAGCCTAAGTACTGATCCTCTGACAACCTTTAAACTTGTGAAGATAAAAATTCTAAGACTTTAATACATTCCTGTAATGTTTCCTATTGATTAAATTCTAATAATTCCTGATAAGGATTGCAAATTGTATACCAAGTGAGATCATCTTTAGTGAACCAATGGATGGTTGATCCCTATACTTTTAGCAGATTTGATCGTCACTTTCTGCTAAATAATTTTCACTTTAAAATTTGTCTCGGCTTTTGTAATCATCCTAGCAACCTACAAGGTTTACAGTTTTCTCCACTAAGAGGAAGCCAGTTCCACCTTCTTAACTGCCATACAATATTGATCCATATATACTGTATCGATGATCTGAACCAGACTCATTTCTTGTTAAATCTTTGCTCTCCATGATTGGAAATTCAAAATTCTCCCTTCATGTGTTCCAAATTCTTTCTTGTTAAACCACATATTTACGAGTATGCCTCCGCGTAAGAAACAAAGACGATTTCGACAGAAACATCTTTGTATGTGTGTTGTCAAAAACACTATTTGCAGTAGTGATTAGAGAAAACAATTGGCACTAAAAATAGTTCATCTTTTGTTAAAGTAGAAACCTATTGAATATCAACCCTGTCAAATGAATCTTACACATTTTCAAATGATTCACTGAGTCTCTTGTCATCATTAGACACGACCAGAGACATGCAAGAGCAACGCAAATGACAGCTGATAATATGAAAGGAAAAACCTTATGTTATGCGTACCTAAATTAAATATCCTTTGTACATTTTTGAAGATGTTATTTGTGCATACCCAGTATGTATCCACAAATACTAACCATTTTTTTAAGGCACATGTGAATTTTATTCAAAGATGGCATGAAATGTAGGTATGCAAAATATTGTGCTTCTTCTACAAAATAAACACAGAAATGTATATAGAAAATGAGGTTCCAGTTCCACTACACCAAATAAACTTACAAATGTATATAGAAAATGGCATACGAAAACTTCAGCGCAAACAACATCCTTAATAATGATTTTGCATCTTTCTAGTGTAAATCAAAACCAAGAAGGGTACCTGCATGATGTGCGTTGTCGACACAAAACAACGGCATTACAGTCGGGAGCCACGACGATAGGCTGGGTTAGGGATTGAGGGAGGGGACAACGTACATCGACGAAGAGAGTGGGTCAGAGAGTGAGGCTAAGGCATGCAGGAACAATTGAAGTCTTTAGGTTTAACAAGCGCAAAACGACGATGGTCCTAGGTCCACCAAAAAGACAACATTTACAATTTTTTAATTCGGATACAAAGACGGTTGCCCATAACCATCTACGATTGCATGAAAATGACGACGGTTTTCAACGAAAATGTCATCGTATTGCACTTACAATGGAAGAAATCTTCATGGTATTTACAAAAATACCATCGCCCTGCATACGAAGACGGGTTTCGGACAACCGTCGTGGATTGGCCGTCGTTATACGCTGCGTTTGTAGTAGTGTGCATTCCAATCACTACTAAAGGATAAAAAAACATATTTAACAGTCCAAAAATATGATACATTGTATGTAATACTACTGGTATTTATCTATTGCATATTCAATGTTACAACAATTAAATGTAGAGAAATGAAGCACTTGAAAGAGTCGTGCTATTAATGTCTGTCGAGAAAAAGATTATAAATAGTCGAAAGATGACATTTCTTGATCGTTGCATATTCAAAAGTCACATTTATTCAATTTCCAACTATCTCACAAGTCTTGTTCATTTATTGTAAATATCTTAGAAGAAAAACCTATGTTTGTGCTCAAAATATTTCATCCAATTTTGGTTTATTTGTAAACCTTTTTTTATCTAAACACTTGTAGTGTGTTTAGTTGAGAGGATGGAAATAGAGAAGCTTAAAATAGTAGATATTTAAATTAAAGTGTAAGAGGTGTGGGATCCACCCTATTTCTTCTTTATTTTTCTCCTCTCCCCTCAATCAAACACAAGGTGTGTGGAATCTAAAACAGCTTGCACAAAGAATACTTGGTTGAGCTAAGACCTGTGAAACAATAATTAGGTAGCAAAGATCATAATAACATGTGAGTCAATTATTCTGCCTTAGTTGAAATATAAACTGAAAGTCTATAACTAAACATGTCTTAAGTAATTTATGTACCAAAAAAAAAAAAGAACTAAGGATTGTTGGATGAACCAAAATAACCATCATGTGTTGATCTCTCATCCCTTCTCTATTTATGTTTACTAACTAAATAAATGCAGAATTTAAAATTTTTTTTTTTGGAGGAAGAATACGCTTATACCTAAAGTTGTTCTTGCACCATCTTATCCCATAAAATGATATTTAAACTTCTACTTGCAGCACTCTTTTTGCTGTTAGGCTTTTTACCAAGCCTCTCAAAGAAAGGTTTTGATCAACCCAAAAGGTTTTCAAAAATGATTTCAATATACAATTCAAACTCCTATTCTTCTCACTTCAAAAAAAAGGATTTTCCAATGGACAAAATCCGTTGCTGACGGACAAAAATCTGTTGGTAAAATGGTCGTAGAAAATTTTACCCGATGATCGATGGATTTTTTCGTCCGTCGGTAATTACCAACAAAAATATCCATCGGTAATGACCCGTGGGAAATTTCAGACGGATTTTTCCATCAGAAAAAATCCGTCGGAAATTTCCCATAAATGCTTGCATGAGAAATTTCTGACGGCCAACGGCATTATCCGTCAGAAATACAAATATGGGACATTAGCGACGAACAATTCCGTCGAAAATTTGCATGGGTAACTAATTTTTAGGCTTTTATTTTTTCAGCACCGTTTATTATTTATTAATATTTAATTCTCAATTATATCATTTAACGACAATATTAAAACATAATAACATACATGCAATTAATGAAATATTCAAATTCATTAATCCCAAACAAATTAACTAAAATTCAAAGTAACAGAGTCATAAAAGCACCATGTCTACTTATACTAATCATAAAATTTTGCGTGTCAGTAATCAAAATAGTCATTGTTGTAGTCAAGGTTGTCAAAATCACGATTCTAGGTAGAATCGTGAAGGCCTTGTAGAATCGAATCATAGAATCGTAAGAGTCTACTTCAAGAAAAAAAAATTACCTATATATAAATATGAAACAATGACATAACTAATTTTGTCAAATTAGATAAGTGCAATTATAAATAAGGGATACTAAAAAATTCAAAATAACAATTAATGTATTAAAGTTGATAATACAAGTAAAGTGTATTAATAAAAAAAGTGTACATAGAAATTACTTAAATTAAAACAAAAGTCCAATATTTAATATAAAAAAATGAGCAAAAGGTGTATGGTAAGCAAAAAATGGGTGTAGGAAGCAAATCGACCCAATTTCGTAAAATACCTAATCTTCCCATATAAAAGATTCTCTTCTTCCGCTGTTGGCTGCTGCACATATAAAAGCTTTCTCCTTTTCTTACCTTTTTGATGTCCTCATTGGCGTGAGTTTGTAAGAGGTTTGGTGGTTGCAAAGGATTGACGGAGGTGCAATGGTGGCGTGAATTTGACAGAGGTGTGGTCGTTCCAAAATGACATCGTTTTACACAAAACCAGACTCGCCAACTCGTTGTTCACTCGCAATTCTACTTGGAATCAGGCGATTCTACGTAGAATTGCACGAGTCTACCCCTAAAACAAGTCCGCAACTGATTTAAAGCGCGGAGGGTAGGTAAACTCGTAAAATCGTACGATTTTGCGATTTAAATTGCGAGTTTGACAACCATGGTTGTAGTCCCTCTGTTGGTCATGTTGTTTGTAACACCCTGAAATTTCAATAACTATAAATGTATGGTCAAAATGTTTCTTGCACAACTATTTGATATGAGTGTTAGGTTATGTGAGACTTGATTGATCTATATTTAAGTTATTTGGGTGAAATATTAATTAGAGATATTACAAAATTTTTTGAAGAGAAATTACCATATTACCCTTCCCTTAAAGCAGAAATTACAAAAATGCATTGAGGTGAAAATTATGAAAATGCCCCTAGATATTTTGGTTAGATATTTTAAGGTGAAAATTACATGAATATCCATGGATATTTTGGAAATTACAAAAATCCCTTGAGTCAAAATTACACAAATACCCTTAGATATTTTGTTGAGATATTTAAGAATGAAAATTACAATCATACCCCTAGGGTAAATGACAAATTACCATAGTACCCTTGAGGCAAAAATTACCAAGACACCCTTTGATATTTTGTGAAAGCTTGATGAAATTACAGAGTGCCCTTGGATGACAAATTACCAAAATACTTTGTGACAAGAAGCCTCAGAATAGGAATTCTATGAATTTCATACAGTAATAACTTTGAAATTTTATTCAGGAGAATTGAAGCATCAGAAAAGTATGAAAAAATGATAAATAGAATCTGTGGAATTTTCTCTTACTTGTAGGATGAATAAACTTATTCAATAAGATGGTTTAGTAATTTTGATGGTTAGAAGCAGAACGGACCAATCAGAATTAAGATAAGAGCAGTCTTGTATGCAAGGTCTGTGTAGCACTCTGTATAGACTGCTTGTGAGCAATTTATACTGTAATTGAAGTAAGTTTCTGGAAAACTCTAGAGTTCTATTATTTAATATTATCCTTAGGTAAAAGAGTTCAAATCAAACTTTACTTCCTACTAGAAAATGTCATGTGTAAAGTAAAGATGAAATTAGATTATTCTTCTTCATTTAAAAAGATGACATATGTATACAAAAGAAACCATACAATTTTCTCTTTTTTAAAAGGAAATGAAACATGATATAGAAGGATGAAAGGAAAATAAAAATCTTCCCCTTGGCTAGAGCTAGTCCACGTGAAAGAGCAAGAAGAATGGGGAAGTTTCATGATCTTGGACAAGTGGAAGGACACTTGTAAAGGGGTGGGACACTTGTAAAGGAAATCATTATGGCTTAGAAGATTTTTTTCCATAAAGTAAAAGAATAATAATGAACTTAGTTAGGATATAATGGAATAAGGAGAAACTAAGTTAAGATGGAATTAAATGAAATGAAACTAGCTAGGAAGGGCAATTATGTCCTTATATATTATATCATTTTCCAACCACTATATAAAGGAAGGGGGGGAACCTAAATGGGAGTCATTTTCAAGACCACCCTTCTACAAAAAAACCACACATGAACTTCCTTCCCCCACATCCCTTTCATTTCACTTTCATCCTTTCCTTTTCAAAGCCTAAATCAAGTAGGAAAAAGACCCCACCTTGAAGAAATCACGTGGAAAAGCTAACAAACTAGGAAGAGAAAGACAAGCTTTCTAAGAGGTTACAAGATATGTATGGGGAAGTTTTATGATAAAGATTGTTTAAGTATTGCTTGTGTTTGAATAAATGCTTAAAGTTCTGAGAAATTGTTGGACTTGAGTTATAGTTACATGATTGAGTGCTTGAATGAAGTTTTATGTGTTGTTGAGTGTTTCTATGAATCTCTGTACATGAATGATATGTTGAGTTTCTGTACATGAGTATCAAGCTGAGTTCTGTACTTGATTTATGTTGAATTTCTGAGTAAAGTATATGAGACAGTGATTGAAGACTGATGTTGAAAATAAATATGAGTTGATAAAATTAAAAAGAGTTATGCATTAAGTGAATCAGATTCATGTGTCTCATGTGCATAAAAGTTGCCTCAGAGTGGAGGTGTGTATAAGAGTTGCCTCAGAGAGGAGGTGTTTCAGATAGCTGCTGGAACTGAGTTCGAGCGTTCAGACAAGAGGAGTCTAAGCTGGGGGGTGACTCGGTAGTGGGGAAATCACGCCACCCATGATGATCACATGAAGTGTGGCCGAGAATCCTATTGCAACACTGTGGTACCCTGACTGATCATTTCAGTTCTGTGCCACTGGGATGAGGCTATCTTGACTGTTGGTACCTCATGATAAGAGTGTAAGAGAATCATGCATCATGATAAGAGTCTAAGAGAATCATACATCATATAGAAATTTTGAGGATGTTGTTATAAATATCTGCATATTGAATATATTTTTTTGCTTAAATTATGTTTATCATAAACTTACCCTGTATTTTGTGTCTGTGGTTGACACCTACTATGACCTCGATTTTATTCGGGCGAGCAGATGAAAAGCGAAGAGAGACTATTAGCTGTCCACAAAAAGAGGATTTTGTTTGAAGATGATATGTTTAAAGATGTATTCTTTTGTTACAAAGTGTTTTGAATTAGTAGTACTATGTACTAGAACCAGTGTTAGTTTGTAATCTTATTATATATATTACTTCAAATTTATAAATATTACTTGGTAATGAAATTTTCTTGGAGTATCAGTTATTGGCAAAATTTTATTATATGCAATTGGGTACTCTTAAATAAGTTGAAAAGAATTTTCATTAAAAATCAATAATAACAAGATCGTAAGTTGAGGCGTTATATTGTTGTTGCTGGTCATCTTGTTGTTGTTGCTGTTGATGTGATTGATCATTATGTTGTTGTTGATGTTGGTCTTGTGATTGGTGATGTGGTTGGTCATTCTGTTGTTGTTGATGTGGTTGAACATTGATGAGTGACATACATAAATGTTCAATGAACAGTAATTATTCTTGCTATTAAGTTAAAAGTATAAATCTATTGGATAGTTGCATTCAAATTACTTTTATTTTAATTTTATTTATCTTCTTAGAAAAAGTAAATGTGACAGTCAAATTTAGTAACTAGACATATTAAGGCTTAACTTAGTTTTATTTATACTTTAAAAAAGAAATAAAATAAACATATCAATATGTTCAGTCTGAGTGTATTGGTGCGGTTTGTATCATGTAACTTTTTGGTATTCTGGTCAGTGGTTAGGATATATTGTTCTCACCTTACACAATAAGCTAGTTAGGTCATACTTCTAGAAGCTATTGGTTTAAATTTATTTGAAATTATAAAGAGGAATCATTAAATAAGAAATGTGACATACAAAATTGTGATTTCCTAACTATTTCAGCTAAAATGTATTTAAAAGAGTGTCCGCTACTCAAGAAATGAAACAATTATCACTAGAAAAGAAATACACTAACCTTGGATATAAGAAACCAAATGAAACTTAATTGAATATAAACCAAATGAAACTTAATTTAATATATTTCCCTCAAGAATCCCTTCAGTACTATACCTAATACTAAGAAAGGAAAAATAAAGCAAGAATGAGACAAGGCATTTCAAAGAAATTGTAAATCCGACTTATTAAAAACAAAAGTAATATTATAGTGTTTTGACTTCTCCAGCTCCATCCTTTGTGCATTTAATTATGAGAGATTGTTAATTGTTTTATTTAGGACATGAAAATGCTAAGATAACTATTGATAAAGACAGGAGAATAGGGAAAGAAACTTTTTGTACTACCAACCTTCTAATTTTTTAACAAATATCTTTATAATTTTGTAAAGGATTTTTAAAAACAAACAAATGTTTTTTTAAAAAAATATATGAAAACACACATATACATTTTTAGAAGTATATCAACACACACCAGCACACACACATTGTTCAAAATTAAAAACATATTATGATGCCTTGATAATTAAATATAATACCTTAAATAAGTTACTAAATGTTTATTGATTCTCAATTTTTAGATAATGATTAAATGAAACCAATATTGTTAGTTTATTCCCAGAGCTCCAATAAAGAAACTCAATTCACTCAATTATCCAATTCACTCAAATATCCATTTAATAGAGAAAGTAGAGCAAAAAGAGAACAAAAATCAAATAAAAATAAAGTAATAAAAAAGAAAAAGTTCTTTATGGAAAAAACTAAATAATAAAATCAACAATTCATATTATGATTCACACAAGTTCAACGGGAAGACATCAATGCCATGTGTCCCACCAGGAAGCGTATGGTTGTTCGCACGGGCTTCTAGCAAAGCTACAACGAAGTTTATGTCTGTGTTCACACAATCGGACATAGAGCTTGAAACTTAGGACAACTCTGACAGACTTAGAAATTAACTCTTAACTGGTACTGTACCTCCTTATAGATTAGTTTCATAAGCTATGGGAATATCTTATGTCTACCCCTGATGTAATATACTAAGTATAAGATAAATTAAAACGGGTTTGCAGAAAATTAGATTGAAGCCTCTTCATGGGCATATATACTCTATAGCATGGGATAAGGGGCTATTGTAGCATTTGAGGATGGAACCCAAGTCTCCAATAGATAAATACTATTTTATTCTTTTAACCAACATAAATAATCCATGTTAGTCAACTTGCCATGTGAGCAATCTCCCAAGTTGGAAGAACGAATAAGCTCATTACCTTCATGACAAAACAGTCATTAACCCCTTATTTGGGGTGCTCAGTACTTGCCACAACATGGGACCCTACCCAAGCACTATTTGAAGGACCCTCCAAAGCATCTCTCGACCCAGAAATTGCCATCACCAGAAAGGCATGGTAGTTGTTTGCAGCAAACAAAGATGTAATGCATGGAACCAAAACATACCAATATTACATCATCTACAAATGCCTTGCAATTTTTACAATTATATAGTGATTCCTTAACAACCCAAAACCTTGTCAATTAGGAAAAAAACCCTAAACCCCTAACCCAGAACAGAACACATACTCACTAATGTAAACCCAAAACCCTTTGATTGAAATCCCTAACCAAAACCCAACAACACAGACAGCGTACCTGTTCACAACGCAGAAGTGGATGCAGAAAAATTTGAAACCAATTAACCCTATTTCCTAGCAAATGAACGAATAATAGTTCTAGGATATAGGGTACCTGTATGTCACTTCAATGGACAACACGTGAAACACGATTCAAAGGATGCCATACTCGTCACAGAGAAAGGACCATGATGACGTCGGAGTTGCACCTTGCGTGAGTAGTCAATGGAGAACGCGAGTACGACACTGGTAAGGGAAACGAAAACATCAACACGACGGCTAGGGTTGTTTGTGAAGTTTTGGGATAAAATAAATTTTCCGATGACCTTAATACTCGTGGGAATACTCCGTGGGAAAAGTTTACAATTCCGACGAAAATGTTACAACTGGAAATGGTATGTGGGAAGCATGCGTTTTTTTTTTTTTTTTTTTTTGTAGTGTCTGTTTTATTTCTATTGTTACAAATGGGAGTTATTTATACCATTTGTACATTATATTGTAATTACCGTAATATTATTCTTTTCTAAAACCAAAAAGAATAATACTTTTAAATGTAAATACAATTCAAACTCGTATTCTTCTGTTTTATTTCTATTGTTACAAATGGGAGATATTTATACCATTTGTACATTATATTGTAATTACCGTAATATTATTCTTTTCTAGTACCAAAAAGAATAATACTTTTAAATGTAAATACAATTCAAACTCCTATGCTTCTGTTTTATTTCTATTGTTACAAATGGGAGATATTTATACCATTTGTACATTATATTGTAATTACCGGAATATTATTCTTTTCTAGTACCAAAAAGAATAATACTTTTAAATGTGTAACGTGATCACTCCTGGTCTTGGATATCCAATCTTCAATATTTGATTAACATAATTGTATTATATTTTAGAATTTTGGTTAGTTTCGCTAAGTTGCTGTCGCAAAACCCTTCTCATAACCTTGTTGGATGCCGTCCTTGGAAGAGATGGCAGTGTGACTAATTGAGAAACCTACACAATAGAGCATGTATTTAGAACACTAAACTGCTGTGATAAGAAAAAAGAGAAATGCTAAAAACAATCACTCTAACATACTTTTTGAACACTTTTATTGGTTGGAATTTATTGAAATTACAAAATTTTATGGGTTCGACATCATATTTAATGTACCTCTATCCTGATTATGTAGTTTTCAATAAATTTCAATCAATAAGAAAGCATGAGTTAGAAAAAGTGTTCCCAGCACTCTTTGAACCTCAATGTGACCATTGTATATAAAAAAAAAAAAAGAAAGAAGCAGTCTTCGAAAAGAAAAGTAATCATTACCCTGAACAGTGGATTTAGTTTCTTTTGGAGAGCTGAATTAAAAGAAATCCTCAATTGGTGTAAATCTTGCTTTGTGCTATTTGAATCCTTGAATACAACAGCTATAGTCAACAACTCAGGCCCACCACCAGAAGGTGGTACCCCTATTGCAGCTGTTTCCAGAATGTTGCTATCTACTCCATTGCATATGCGTTCAATCTCAACTGAACTCACCTGTCCAAACAAACAGTATGAAATGTTAGAACACACTAATAAAGTCAAATGCTTAAACTTTTCAGAGACACTATATACAGAAAAAGACAACTAGACTAGTCTCTCTCACACACAGAAAGCCTGTTTATTATCAAAAGAAAATATCAATATAATCGAGAATCTATATGATTCGAACTACAAAAAAGCTATGGCAAATTTTATGTAAAAAGGCTCTAACGAGACACAGCTCAACTATTTGATATCAGCAATATGTAATATATTCTCTGTTTCAATGGTTAGGCAGCACAATAACCCAATTCATGCCCCATATTCCTTTCTAGAGACACATTTCGTGTTGATGCATTCTATAAAAATTAATTTTCAAATAATAATTTAGATTCATGTGACAATTAATTCAGCATGATTCTCTCTCACAATTTTCAATCAGCTGGAGATTATTACACTTTCAGGGATCAAGATCCTCTACAGTTGCATTTCAACTGTACAGGATCACAGACTTTACATTTTCTTCTTCTGAAAGAAAATTGAAATAGAAAAACGTATATATGTGAACTCGAGAGGATCCATTTCATATATTTATTCATCTAAGTTAATGACAGCACATCACCTCATTCCCAGGAATTACATGAAGAATGTTTGTTTTGCATATCATATTCATTTAACATTCCAACTATTTTAATAATTATCACATAGGAAAAATATTTACCTTGATTCCCCCAAGGTTCATCGTATCATCTGAACGACCATGTGCATGATAGTATCCTCTAGCAGTACGCTCAAATACATCTCCATGCCTCCGTAATACCTGATTAGAGAAACTGAACTGTAAATTTTCAGGTACCCCAGATACCCAATTACCACATAAAGGAGAATGGTATGCCCACCTTTCCATTCAAGAGAGGCATTCCTTTGAAATAGACACTGTAATGGTCAGCATTAAGAAGTGTATTTGAAGCCCCAAGCATGAGCGGACCAAGAGCCAACTCACCTATTCCTGGAACATTTTGTGGCTGTCATAGAAAAGAAGACCAAACATTAGTTAAAGTACCTAGTCTGAGCATTAGTTTGCTCAAGAAATAAAAATGAAGGGACATAGATCATTTGAATTTTGATCAGTTCCGCAAAACTAAGAATAAAAGCTTCTAGAACTAAAATAATACCAACATATAAATCTGTATTAGTAATTGTAAACTCAAATACATAGTGGTCATAAAAGCTTATCAAACATTAGTTATAAAGTCATAAGCATGTGATAACTTCATATAGATCACTAGCATATTAAACACTGATAATTGTGACAAGAAATATTTCAATTCAAAAGTTGAATAAACAGTGCTTACAATAGGATGGCCATCATCATCAAGAATAAACAAACTGCAGCACATAGCTGGTGTGCTAAAAGCAGCTAATGACTGAGCCTGTAGTAGTGATCCACAAACAAACCCACCCCCAATTTCTGTACCACCACAATATTCAATGATAGGCTTGTAGAGAGCTCTCCCCATCAGCCAAAGGTATTCATCCACATTAGATGCTTCACCAGTGGAGCCAAAGCAACTATATCATTCAAAATGAATAATTCTCATCAAATACTGCATAATCATAAATGGCATCCACATTCATGCATTACCACCTTATTAGGGGGGTAGACTGAATTCAACTAATACTTACCGGATAGAAGACCAATCATAGCCTGATGTGGAATTTGCACTTCTCCAACTCCGTACAATACTTGGAATAACACCAAGCATTGTTACTTTAGCATCCTAAACAAGACACAAAAGCATTCAGTATGAAGAAAAGAATATCAAAAACAATCCTAAGGACTAGCCAAAAGAAGCACAACTATTGTGACGTGTTTTGTTTATTAAACAGTAAATCTAGGGCAAGGGATACTTGAATGTATGTTTTAAAGTATGGTTATTTTCAAACTGCATACTGGCATTGGCAAAAACATCAATTATTGCCATTATGCAAAACGGTGGCCATAGTTATATTCAGTAAGTGTTTCCTATCTTTATGATTATGAAAAGCAAACATTAGGTTGATTGGAAAAAAAGCAATTATTGAGGTAGAGTTACTACAATAAATAGTAAAAGTACAACAAACAAATAATACTATTATGCCATTAAATTACTTCAAGAGCTGCAAGGTGCAGGCTGCAGAAACACACTCCACCCCTCTGCTTGTGTAATAGAACATAAATACAAAATATACATTTGACTTTCCCGAGATGCAATGATTGAGGTAATAATAAATGGGGTCAGGTGTATACTAGAAGAAAAGTCAGTTAGTGGCTTTGTTAGTGAAGTCTGTAACTGTTAGTAGTTAGCTGGTGGTTAGTTAAATAACTGAAGTAACAGACAGTTAGTTACTAGGAGGGAATATTATAAATAGAAGAGAAAGAGAGGGAAGAGAGTTTGGGGAATCAGTAGGAGGTTGAGTGCACCTCGAATTCACTCAGTGAGTGCTGTAACTGCAATATACATAAATAAAATTCATCTTTTTCTTCATTCTCTGGTCCAGTTCCTATGAATTGGTATCAGAGCTCCAGATTCTAGGGTTTGGAGGGTGAATGGGTTCGAAACAAACAGCAAAATGGAGGCCAGGACAGACGCAATGGAGAAGGCGATAGAGGAGAGTTGCGAGCTGCTGGAATTGCGATTTGGCTTGATGGAGGCGATGGTGCAGATATTGGCCATGGCATTGGAGAAACACACAATTACAGGCAACGCGCGTGACGGCGAACCCAGTAAGAAAGCGCAGAGGAACCATCATGAGAGTGGGTTGCGGTGGAGAAGTGTGGAGATGCCGATGTTTGGAGGAGAGGATGTGTTTGGATGGTTGGCCAAAGTGGAGCGATATTTCAAGTTGCAGGAGGTAGACGAAGAAGAACGAATGAAGGTGGTTCTGCTGGCTTTGGAGGGCGAGGCTCTGGGGTGGTTACAGTGGTGGGAACAACGCAACCCGAACCAGTCTTGGGAAGGGTTCGTCTCTACACTCACCCAAAGGTTCCAAGGGTCAATGGTGAGAAGTCCCTTTCAGACATTATTAGCTGTGAAGCAGGAGGAAATAGTGCAGGATTGTATAAGCCAATTTGAGAAGCTGGTGGGCATAGTGAAGGGTCTAGATGAGGTAGTTTTGGTTGAAGTTTTCTTGAAGGGTCTGAAGGAAGAAATAAGTACTGAGGTGAGGTTGCATGACCCAAGAAATTTGATGGAAGCCATGGGCAAGGCAAGACAGGTGGAAGTAAAGATAAGGGTCATGGCAAAATTGCCAAGAAGCACTGGGAAAGGGTTTCTTGTACAGACCCCCAATTTTTGGAGCCAAAAGAATTGGAAAGAAGGGTCAACTGTGGCAGGGAAGGGAGTTGAATCTGGAATGGCAGCTAAGGCTAGCAGCGAGAGCTGGAGGGGGAGGACATTCCACAAACTGTCCCCAGTAGAAGTGAATGAAAAAATGAGGAAGGGGGAGTGTTTTACATGTGAAGAGAAATACCACCCTACCCATGTTTGTAAGAACAAGCAGTTAAAGCTGATGGTGATGGAGGAAGAGGAGGAAGAAGAATTGCAGGGAGAAAAAGGCAGCTGAGGAAAGTGAAGAGTTGTATCATGTCCTTACACAGCATTGAGGGATTCACTACAAAAAGGTCCCTTAAATTGTGGGGCTGGATTAAGGGCAGAAGGGTGGTGATCTTAATTGATTGTGGAGCTACCCACAACTTCATTTCAGTTAAGATGGTGAAGAAGCTGGAATTGAAGGTAACAAATACCAATCCTTATTCTGTAGAAGTAAGGGATGGTCACAAGGTGAAGTGTCAAGGCATGTGTAAAAACTTGGCCATTGAATTGCCAAAATTACATATTGTACAAGATTGTTATTTGTTTGAATTAGGAGGTGTAACACCCCAAAAAAAAAAAATTAGAAGAATTATAGATAATTACTAAGAGTAAAACGTTTTAGGACAAAATGACAAGAACGCCCCTGAACAATTCTAGAAATGACCAATGTATCCCTAGAAGAAATTACCAAAATACCCCTGGACAACTTCAGAAATGACGATCATGTCCCTAGGATGGAAAAAGACAGTTATATCCCTAGACATTTTTGAAAATGACCAATATATCCTAGATATTTTGGCAAAATATTTCTAGGAGAAATTATATAAATGTCCTTAAACAAATTGGATAATTACCATTACACCCCGAGGGCGATAAATGACTAAAATGCCCCTGAACATTTTTACAAATGACCAAAATACCCTTTTTCTCTGGTAAGGACAGACAGCCTCAGTAAGGTTATAAGAAGCTTGACAAAAATGTATGCTTCTAAATAGGAAATTAGTGACATTTTTAATAAAGAAAACTATGAAATAAAATTTTTAGAAATCTTGAAAGATAACTCAGAAAAAATTAGAATACAGACTAATCTGAGTTTTATAAAAACCTAGCAAAAAGGAAAGTGCAATCTAGGAATTTTTCTCTTAATCATAAAGGAAATGGATTCTTAAAAATAAGTAGTCTATATATTTTCTAATTAAAAACAAAGTAAAATTAGATAAACTTACTAC
>PYAF01005752.1:60444-80509 GCA_007407185.1 Glycine tomentella
TGTCTATCATGTACTTACCCCTATTTGTGTCGGTGGTTGACACCTGTGATGACCCCAATTTATTTGGGCGAGCAGAGGAACAGTGAAAAGCTGAGATGACGTGTTGGAGAATCTTGGATGATTTGCATGCTGTGCCGTGGCTTGATGTATGGTTACTCTAGTTTGATGTGGTTGTCTTTGGAGTTATGTAATTTGTACTCAACTATTTTGAGACAATCTGTATTTTATTTTGGATAACTGTACTCGGACTGTTATATTTAACTATATTTGAATTACTTAGATTACGAGTTATGATGAATTTTTCAAACATAGTAAATCGTTTAGAATAATGTTTTGCGAAAACGAATCAAGTAGAAAATTTTTCAGTAAATTAAAAACGTACTAAGTCAAAAAGGAAAATAAAACGAAGTCGTTATAGGAGGGGCTGATTTAGTTTTGGGAGTGGAATGGCTGGCAAGTTTGGGGGAGGTTAAGGCTAATTTTGAGAAATTAACCTTGACTGTGAAAGTGGGAGATCAAGAAGTGAGTTGGAAGGCTGATCCAGAGTTGGTGAAGGCTGCTGTTAGCTTGAAATCTATCAGAGGAACATTATTGAAGGAGGGGAAGGAGGGACACGGGTTTGTGATAGAATTTAATTCTTTAGAAGCAAAGGAAACAGAGGGAGTAATTCCTGTTTCCGTAATGGAATCATTGGAGTAATTCAGTCAAGTTTTTCAAGAAGCTAACAATTTACCACCATGCAGAAGCAGGGATCATGCCATTAATATTCAGCCTGGAAGCAAGATACCTAATCTAAGGCCTTATAAATATCCTCACTACTAGAAAGATGAGATAGAAAAGCTGGTAAGAGACATGCTAACGGCTGGAATTATTAGGACCAACATTAGTTCTTATGCTAGTCCTGTTAATTCTAGTTAAAAAAAAGATGGGAGCTGGAGATTTTGTGTAGATTACAGAGCTTTAAATAAAATTATTGTGCCTGATAAATTTCCATGCCAATTATAGAGGAGTTATTGGATGAGATTGGGGGGGCTAAATGGTTTTCAAAGCTGGACCTCAAGGCAGGGTATCATCAAATTAGAATGAAGGAGGAGGATATTCAAAAAACAGCTTTTAGGACTCATGAAGGACACTATGAATTTTTGGTTATGCCTTTTGGGTTGACCAATGCTCCTCCTACTTTTCAAGCACTCATGAATGAGGTAATGAGGCCTTTCTTGAGACATTTTGTATTAGTATTCTTTGATGACATTTTGATTTACAGTCCTAGTTTGGAAGAGCATAATTTGCATGTAAGAGCTGTGCTACAAGTATTACAACAGCAGGAGTTATACATAAATAGAAAAAAAATGTAGCTTTGGGCAAAGATCTCTAGAATATCTGGGGCATATTATTTCTGGAAGGGGGGTGGAGGCTGATTCCAGAAAATTAGAAGCTATATTAGAATGGCCTGAACCTAAGGAAGCTAAGGTGCTAAGAGGATTTTTGGGGCTGACAGGGTATTATAGAAGATTTTTTAAAAATTATGGGAAGATAGCCCAACCACTGAATGCATTGTTAAAGAAAAATGCTTTCAAGTGAGGAGAAGAGCCTGTTGTTGCTTTTGAACAGTTAAATACAGCTATGAAGGAGCTGCCTGTTTTAAAAGTACCAGATTTTTCTAAGCTGTTTGTATTGAAGACAGATGCTTCTGGGACTGGGTTAGGGGCAGTGCTGTTGCAAGATGGCATACCTCTACCTTTCTGGAGCAAAGCTTTGTCAGAAAGGGGTCAATTCAAATCAGTTTATGAAAGAGAACTGATGCCTGTAATGTTGACAGTAAAAAGGTGGAGGCATTATTTGTTGGGGAGGAAGTTTGTGATTAAAACAGATCAGAAGAGTCTGAAATTTCTAAATGAAGAATGAGGATCAGTTTAAATGGGCCACTAAATTGATTGAGTATGATTTTGAGATTCAATACAGGCCTGGAAGGGAGAATGTGGTAGCTGATGCGCTTTCCAGGCAGTTTGCTTTTACTGCTAAATCTATTGTACAGCAGGAGGAATGGGCTGATTGGGAGGAGAAACAGCAGAATGATCTTCAAGTATATGAGATATATAAAGGGCAGTTAACTAAAACAGTGGAGAAGTCAGGGTATGCCATAAAAGGGGGAAGATTATTTTACAAGGACAAGTTGGCATTGGCCAAGTATTCTTCTAGAATTCCTGTAATTTTAAAGGAGCTGCATGATTCACCTGTAGGAGGCCATTCAGGGTTCTTTAGAACACTGAAAAGGGTAGCTGGTGTGGTGTTTTGGCATGGTATGAAAAAGACTGTGAGGCAGTATGTGGTTGAGGGTGAAGTTTGTCAAAGGAATAAGGCCAGTACTTTAGCTCCAGCAGGGTTATTACAGCCTTTACCTATTCCTACTAAGGTTTGGACTGATATATCCCTGGATTTCATTGGCAGCTTGCCTAAAGCTCAAGGCAAGGATACCATTTTGGTAGTAGTAGACAGATTGACAAAATATGCTCACTTCTTAGCATTATCCCATCCTTATACTGCCAAAGAGATTGCTGATGTGATCATAAAAGAGGTGGTCAGGTTGCATGGGTTTCCAAATTCTATAGTTTCAGATAAAGGCAGCTTGTTTGTGAGCCAATTTTGGAAGGAACTCTTTAGGCAAGTAGGCACACAGCTGACGATGAGCACTGCATACCATCCTCAGACTGATGGGCAGACAGAAGAGGTGAACAGGTGTTTAGAAGCTTACTTAAGGTGTTTGACTGGTACTAAACCAAAGCAGTGGCCTTATATGTTGGCTTGGGCTGAGTTCTAGTTTAATACTAATTACAATATTTCAGCAAAGATGTCTCCTTTCACAGCTTCAGATGGGCAGGAGCCTCCCTTGATACTCGAGGGAGCTGATCTACCTTCTAAGTTAGAAGAAGTTAATAAGCTAAGCAAAGACAGGGATGAGCTGATTCAGGAATTGAAGATGAATTTAGTGAAAGCTCAAGAACAAATGAAGAAATATGAAAATAAACAGAGAAGGGAAATAGAATTTCAAGTAGGAGATTGGGCATTTTTAAAGTTACAGCCTTATAGGATGAAATCTTTGGCAAAGAAGCCAAATGAGAAGTTAAGCCTAAGGTTTTATGGACCTTATAAGGTAATTCAGAAGGTGGGGGAAGTGGCTTATAGGCTGGAACTGCCAGAGGACAGCATAATTCATCCTGTATTCCATGTGTCTTTACTCAAGAAAGCTCTTAAATATACTTGTTCTCCTCAACCCTTGCCTAGGGCTCTAAATGAGAATTTGGAAATGCAAGTACAAGCTGAGTAGATTATGCAAACAAGAATTATAGAGGGGGGGCATATCGGGTACTGTGCGATCACACAACAATCGAGAAAAGAGAAAAGGGAAGAAGAAAACAACATTACAGAGTTTACCCTGGTTCACCCAATGTGGGCTACGTCCAATTTTTCATTATATTTCCTCACACACTTGTACAATTGCACTCAGATTACAAGGAAATATATACGCTTAGAAACCCTAAGCACTGTAGCTATTCATGGGCTCAAGCCCAAACTACAAGTAATAAAACATGAGGCCAACAACAGTACTAGGCCTCCAAAAAGGTTTAGGGGGCACTGCCCCTTAGCCCCTGCCGAGGAGACTCCCCCGGGCTCACCAGGGAACGAGGCCCCCGTGCATATCTGCTCACGGCACAGTATGAGTCATACCCAACAGGACAGCAAGAGGTGCTTATTAAATGGCAAGGATTGCCACATCATGAAAATAGATGGGAAAGTCTGGAAGAAATCAGAAATGCTTTTCCTCAATTGGACCTTGGGGACAAGGTCAATCTTAAAGGGGAGGGTATTGATAGAGGTAATAATAGATGGGGTCAGGTGTATAATAGAAGAAAAGTCAGTTAGTGGCTCTGGTAGTAGTAAGCTGGTGGTTAGTTAACTAACTGAAGTAACTGACAGTTAGTTACTAGGAAGGAATATTATAAATAGAAGAGAAAGAGAGGGAAGAGAGGTTGGGAAATCAGTAGGAGGTTGAGTGCATCTCGAATTCACTCAGTGAGTGTTGTAACTGCAATATCAACATCAACATCAACAGCACCTTTAACCCAAATTAATTGGGGTCGATGGTAGATGAACCCAATGATAAATCGAAAATAAAGCAAAAGAGAGAAACAGAGTTAAAATAAAAGAATGGTGAGAGGAGAAGAGAAAAGAAGAAGAAAAGAATTAAAACAGGGAACAACTGGAACATAGAACTACTAAAGGGTTTAACCCTCCATCAGACTTATAGTTTTTCTCCACTCCATCCTAAGACATACCGTCCGCCAATCTAAATCCCACTCCATTAGGTCTTGTAACTGCAATATACATCAATAAAATTCATTTTTTTCTTCATTCTCTGGTCCAGTTCCTATCATGCAACTACCTACTTGTGGATTTTATACATGATGAAATGATAAATTAACAATAGTAAAGTCTAGTAGCAGAAAATAAACTGCTAAAAAGTTGTAGTTTCTATTATACAGTCCAGTAAACAGAGACAAAGAATAAACATGCATTTTTAGTTGATGTTATATCTTACTTGAGAAAACTGTTTAGACTTGCTGGCATGAATTCATGGAAATGCAAAAGTAAGACACAAACAATAACAAAAAATAATCTTCCTAACAAGTACTTGTTTTTCTGCAGAAGTAGAAACTAACTTCTGAATATGTACCAGTCAATGTAAGAATAACAAGTGTTCACACTTCAATGGCAACAAAAGCCTATGAAAAGGGATAAAAAATTTAAACAGTAGAATGAGTTTGTACCTGTACAAACTTGGCAAAGCCAGACCCAAGAGGGGATCCAATATACAGAGCCATTGAAGCTCCATTTAGCAAGGATGCATATACTAGCCATGGCCCCATCATCCATCCAAGATTAGTGGGCCAGCACACTACATCGCCTTTACGAACGTCCATGTGGCACCATGCATCTGCAGCAGCTTTTAGAGGAGTAATATTGGTCCATGGAATTGCCTTTGGATCACCTATACCACCAAATGAGATGATATTATATTAGCTTTTGGCTAGCTTCATATGTTGAATGAAATCTTGGTATTGAATCAATCCTTTTTACCTCAAATATCGTTGATCAACAACACAAAAACTTATTTTGTCTAGGATGTATCCATTTAGGCCAAAACAAAAAATTAAACTTACCTGTTGTTCCAGAAGAAAAGAGAATGTTTGTAAATGTCTCTATTGGTTGTTCTGTAGATATGAATTCCTTGCCTCTGTATGTTACATGATAACAAATGAGAATTAAAATTTCAAGAGAATATCATAACTTTTCATGCTGTAGAACTTTTGAATTAGTTCTGAGCATCAGTGTACATCATAATGGTAAAGAAGCAAAGGAATATACCCTACTAATATTCTATTTTATTTATAATTTATTGCATAAATTGAATATCTATGAATAAATCAGGATTAATGTGCATACTTGAGATTATTGACTTTCTCCAAAAAATCATGCCAAGAGAGGTCACCGTTACGCAGTTTCATGCTAAATTCAGATCCTTTGGTGGGGATAACTACTGCCATAGGTGACTGTGCATCCACAACTCTACTGCATTTATGAAGCAACAATATAAGACACCCTATTACTGAGCAACAAAGAAAACAGCTCAACTGCTGCGTGTCTTAAGCAAATAGTGAAAAGAATTTTTCACCTGTAAAGGGGGATACTTTTGTCACCACGCATAATGAGATCCTGATTAATGAAACAAGAGGAAGGAAAGGGAAGAATGAGACAGGAAAAAGTAAATTACTATAACACCGCAATAAGCCACAAAATTGACAACCATTTTACAATAATAGTCAACCTATCAAGAAATAAACTAATTTTTAAAGGGTTAATTAAGTTTTGAGTCACTCAAATTTTTCAGATTCCAATTTTTAGTCCTTAAATTTTTTTTGACAATTTTTTAGTCTTTCATTAATTTTTCGTCAGTATTTTTAGTTCCTCTAAATTTTTTTGCTCATTTTTAGTCCATTCTTTATTTTTATTACTTAAAATTAATTCTTGTTTTGTCTATTTTTAGTTCCTCATTTACTTTATATTAGGGACTAATTTTGAGCAGTAAAAATAAATGAGACTAAAAATGAGCAAAAATTTTAGAGGGATTAGAAGTAATCACAAAAAATTAATAAAGGACTAAAAGTTGTCAGAAAATTGAGGGACTAAAAATTGGAAGCTAAAAAACTTGAGAGACTAAAAACTAATCAACCCCTTTTCAAATATGTCCAAATGATAGGATTTTATGCAGGAAAGGAGGAAAAGAGAATAGAGTCTGAATAATTTAAATTGGTATTTAGATATAAAGGATGTGAAATAGAATACAAATTAGTAATTCCTATTCATAAAAGTTGTTTGTCGTGTGGTCCTTTTGCACCAACGAATCAAACTAGTGGTGGTGACTTCTCCCAACGACTCATTCCAGTGACAAATTCTTTCTGTCCAATGAATAATACCAGGGGTGACTTATATTGGATATGAATCAAACCATCCTGAACTGAAGTAGTTTATCCCCTATCTTTGTCCCAGTTAAATTCTAGCGTAGTCTCTATCACAGACAGAGGTGGAGCAAGGGAGTCACCCGAAGATGCCATGGTCACCCCCAAAATTTGGGCTTTCTTTAAATTTTTTATATAAAATAAAATTCTTTTATGCCTCCTTGGATAAAAAAGAAAAATAGGCCTTAATGAGGCATTTTATCTTGCCCCCTCCCCCTGCCCCCAAACATAGTTCCTGCCTCGGGCACTGATCATAGATGTTCACGGTCCCATCTCATGTCCTAAATGAAGTCTAGCCCATATCTAAAAGCTATGGCTCATTTCCCATCATAGATTCTGCACTGCATTATATTTTTAATTCATTTGTCTAGCATTCTTAATTTTATTGTACTGCTATATGACCACCAACTGTACTTTATGGTAATGAATGTTGGACTTCAAAGAGACAAACGAGAAAAAAACATAGGAGTAGCAGAAAAAAGAATATTAAGATAAATGTGTAGCCACACATAAAGGGATAAGATAAACAATGATTGTGTTAGGAACCAAGAATTGAAATGGCAAAGAAAAGAAAGAATTTTATTGAATAGGATGAGAAGAACAGAAAATAGGAGAGAAAACACTCCTCCAAGGGTTTTCCCTTCACAAAGGATTTCTCCTCAGAAAGAACTAATGCTCAATCTATAAATGATAAGATCCCCTCTCTCCTATCCTTCTTCTCCTATTTATATCTAATAAACTCCTCTAACTAACTAATTAACTAACTCATTAACAAACTATCTATCTTAACTAACTTTCCCTTCTCCTTATATCCTAACAATACACCCCTCCTAAAAATAACCTTGTCCTCAAGGTTGAAATTTGAAAACTGGAATTACACACTGAAATGACACACTTTCTCAAGTTTTCCCCAATTGCTGGAAAACAATTGTACTCATTGTAGCTTAGCTAGGAATGACCCACTGCCTTGCATGCAGGTTGAGTTTGGTGGCTCTGATGGAGGTCGGGATGAAACCAAATTCTGATTAATCTGGACCATCATAGGTGATGCAACAATCTTTTTCCACCTTTTCTCTATAATCATGTCATCAACTACACTGGCATCCAAGTTTAGTGGTATACATCCTGCCACCTAGTTTAAACTCCAAGTTTCTGGTTGGAATTGTGGAAGCTGGATCCCATGGCTCATCTTCATCTGCCTTTCATGATAGCATTGTGGTCTTTCCTGCCGTAGGCTTGGGATATGCCAACTAAATCCCAGAATGAGTTTGGTTGGCATATTATCCAATTTTCTGCTCATCTTTTATGAATCCCATTTCTACAACCCATTTGGGCCTGACCCATTATGTAAAAAGTTGGGCATACTTGGTAGAATTCCAAAACTTCCCCCTTCCTCTTTCTCATCCTTCAGAATTGAATCATTTACACTAACAAGATGTGCCTCTTTGGTGTCCCTCCATGAGGAATCAACTGTGAAACTGCTGGCCACTTCATGCAAACTCAAGTCCAACGGCTTCGATGGTGGTGGGGATGAGGGTGGACACTTTGTATAACTTGAATCATCATGACTGTCTCTGTACCTCCCTTCTGTCTTGACTCCATTTTTGAGCTGTCATCCATAGACACCACAAAATTTAATGCTAAAGGCTCAGCCAACAAGTTGGCATTCCAAGATTCCTGCACCATTGATGTTCCAACCACCTTCATGAATGATTTCTGTTCCATCATAATCTTTTTATGGAAATCTAAATCTTGAAAACAATGAGGCTTGGTTGCATCATTAGCTTTGACTTCCTTCTTAATCAAATCTGTTATTGGGTTATCAAGAAAATCGTCTTCACAGCACATTTGTCACTCTATTTTCCTTGTGCTTCTCCCTCTTTATCGATGGATCAACTTCTTGGTCCATAACCTTTTCAATCTTTGTTTCTCTTGCTAATTTTGCTTTATCATTTTTGGTTTTTTCTCCACCACAAAAGGTGTGGTTCTTGATTACTGAACCTTCTTTACCTCTGTTTTCCCATTTCAAGAACTGCAATGGGTCATTGTCACACTCAAAACTACTACCCTTTAAACCAGTTCCCCCTTCTATGCTTCTATCAGATCTGGGTAGTTCCACCTTTCTTGTCCAAGAAGTAGCCTTTGCTTCACTACTTTCTGACCCACTTCCCTCCATGCTATTTTTTGTCTTGTTGAGAGGCATGGAAATCAACTTCTTCATTTAATATCTTGCGCAACATGTGTTTCAGCTTTGAAATGTTGGTCCTCTCTTTCAAGAACTTTGTGGAAGTTGCCCTTTTTATGATGTGGGTTTCCATCTCAATTTTCTCTTCTTGCTTCAAGATACTCAATCTTTTTTGATGTGGGTTACCATAGTTATCTCCAAATCTTTTGATCAAAGCTGTGGAAACTAACCCCCAATCTGAATCTGAATTCTTTTGGCTCCAAATGTAGAACCAATGTGTCGCAGCACCCTCCATGCTCATGCATGCATATTGCAGCTTATGGAATGAAGGAAATTCTTGTACCTCAAAGAATTTTTCAGCCCTAGCAATCCAACTAATTGGGTCTATCCCCATGAACGCTGGCAGCTCCACCTTCTTAGACCAAATTTGCGATTCCTCTATCTCTAACACTTGATCTCCCTCAAAGATCCGGCAGGTCGGACCAATTGTTAGGAACCAAGAATTGAAATGGCAAAGAAAAGAAAGAATTTTATTGAATAGGATGAGAAGAACATAAAATAGGAGAGAAAATTATCTATTAACGGTTTACCCTTCCCAAAGGATTTCTCCTTTCACAAAAAGCTAATGTTCAATCTACAAATGATAAGATCCCCTCTCTCTTATCCTTCTTCCCCTCTTTATATCTAATAAACCCCTCTAACTAACTAACTAACTAACTCATTAACAAACTAGTCATCTTAACAAACTTTTCCTTCTCGTTATATCCTAACAATACACCCCTCCTAAAAATCAACCTTGTCCTCAAAGTTGGAATTTGAAAACTGGAATTACACACTGATATGACACTTTCTCAAGTTTTCCCCAATTGCACTCGTTGTAGCTTAGCTGGGAATGATCCACTGCCTTGCAATCGGGTTGAGTTTGGTGGCTCCGGTGGAGGTCTGAATGAAAGCAAATTCTGATTAATCTGGACCTCCATGGGTGATGCAACAATCTTTTTACAACTCTTCTCTATAATCATGTCATCAGCCACTCCAGCATCCAAGTATGGCGGTATAAATCCTGCCACCTAGTTTAAACTCCAAGTTTCTGCTACCTTGTACTTTGTATCACATCATATGAATATCAAATTTAGATTATTCAATCTCTATTCTCTCATTTACTCCTTCCCATCTTAAAATCATTATAATTTCAACAGAAACAACTTTAGTTTTGTCAAGTGAGAAATACAGAAAAATCATTATAAACATGAAAAGAGTGATAAATCATCAAAGGAAATTAGGGAGTCAACCTGAGTAAATATGACTTCTGCTTTTGATATTTTAAGCCTGGTTGATATTTCACTAGCTGCAAAACTATCAGCAATTGATACAACAACATAACCTGAAAGAACGATAGCTAGGTAGATAACCACAGACTTGACATTCATTGGCATATCAATCGCAATTGCAGATCCTTTCTCCAGACCCAGAGATTTGAGAGCATATGCAACTAACCTACAAGTTAACAGAAATAACAGGGTATCGTTTTGTTTTTATTAATATTTGGATCTGAAGAAGCTAAATGTAGAATAATCATACCATGTACTATTTCAATTTCAAAGCTTAACCCCACAATATAACATGAATTTAATAACTGCAGGATATATCTACCATCTATATTTTCTATTTTTCTATCACAATTTGGTATAAATCAAAATATTCAAATATATAAGATAGCAAGCAAGTCAAATGATCTGGACAGTCCTTCTAAACGGGACAAGTGATGAGCCGTGCTGGACGTTTTTGGGCTGAAACAGTTACCTAGCCCAAGATGATGAATGTCAAGGGACCTGGAAGGCCAAAATCACAATATGCCAGCATCTTGAACCCCATGTCCCTTCTAGGTTTATACCAAAATCATGAACCAGGATACCTCTGTATTGAGCATTGACAAGGAATCCCCTTGTTATTTTGGTATTAACAGTCAAAATATATAACAAAATCAGGAAGCGTTGATCCTACTAAATGGTGAAACACAGAAAATTAGAACAATCATGGAAATAGAAAATGACAGGAAGTGATAGAAAATCCTGAGCTGCAAATCACAGACCAGCTGAAGTGACCCAATTGATTCCCAAAATTCTGCTATGCTTCCCAGTTACTCTCTCCTTTGGTCACATTCTCCTCACCCTTTTCCATACTTGCAGAATTGCCCTCTCCAATCAGCAATTTCCAAGTGTTCATTCTGTTCCACTCTCCTTTCTTCTCCCCCCCCTCTCTTCCAAACAGTATCCTCCACAGTTTTATGTAGCTCTTATCCTTCTGTACTGTTACATTCGTATTCCTCCTCTCATTGACCTACATAACCTCCCTCAGCCCATGTCTTTCCATCCTACTTTATTTTTCTTTTCTCTTACAAATGTGTGTTCAAGGCCCACCAGCAATCAACCATGTCAACCAAGGGAAAAGATAGGGTAAGGTAGGTCTTGCATACTTTGCTCTAACATAGAGAATACGGTAGAGAAATTAAAACGTCTATTTTAAAACAGTTTTGCTCACCTTTGCCCTTAAGGGTGAGTTTGGTTGTGTGGAATGGAAGAGAATTGAGAAAAAATATTTGAATCAAAGTAGTTTGGTGGAGGTGTGGGACCCACACTATTTTCTGAAAAGTTTCCCTTGAATAGTAATCTCTTGGCAACCAAACCAAGGGTAAATGGTTAAGGAATCAATGAATACAAAGTTTTACTAGAAATCATGGTAGAAATGCATTGGTAACAAATAATGTTACATTTTCCAATAAAAACTCATCACTGTTGATTCCTTAACCATTGCCCTTAAGAAAATAATTAGCAACACAGAATGTTAAAAAAAACAGCCATGAATATATACAATTCACAACTACAACAAATAAAAAGGCATCAAAGCTAACAACAAAAAGGCTAATTGCAGCATACCAAACTTCTTCACGCAATTCCTCGAGTGTCATCCTTTGTAGAGGGAGATCATCATGTTGTTCTTCATGCCATATTATTACTGTATCATTCAAACTTCTTTTGTCATTTACATTTAAGCAATTCTGTGCTGGATTAATAGATGCTCCAGGAAGCCATTGACCACTCGGGTATGATAATGGGGTTTCCCCTGAGGGGCTATCACGTAAGATGCATTCAGGTGGTTTGGAAAATGATATGCTCATTTCATCCAACACACATTTCCAATATATCTGAAACAATACACAACAACAATTACAAAAACTGCTAAGAAAATGAAAGCAAATCCTCCATAAATACTACCAGTACACTATCTACAAACTGTTTCCAACACCCTTATTGAGTGGAATTTACATAGGACCCACAAAATAAGAGATAAAACCCAGTAACTTAAGTGGGACCCACGTCATTTACTGGGAGTGACAGTTTTAAATTACAGTCTGCAACAGAACTTGCCTGCAATTTTCAGGGATATTAAGATTTTGGAGTTCTGTATAACCGTCACTAAATGTAATTTAAAACCTTGAGGGAAGCTCGTAAGAATTTCACCCATTAATGAAAAAGGACATTGAAAGTGTGTTAGCAAATGTTATTAACATCCCAGATGAATGTAAAATCGGTAGCACCTCAGAGTTTGAGACAGAAAATTTCTGGAAAGCATCAAAGCTTGTAATAGGATCCTTATATGCCGAACCCAGAAACTCTTCACCCTTCCTCTCTAGCAACTGCCAAACATTAGTCAAAGTAGCACTTCCCCTAATCACACATCAAACAAGGGTTTAAAAAAATCACTAATCTTTCATTTCATGACTAAAACTAATACACACAGACTTCAATCAATCATCAATTAAAACATCTTCCACATAGTTGAAGAAATAAAACACACCAACTAATGCACACATACTTCAATCACTCATAAAAAACTAATAACTAACATACGTTGATAAAAAAAAAAATAAAAATAAAAAAACACAGACACACGTCTTAATAAGTAGCATACGGGTCGGGTATCCAAGCGGGTGGGTCGGGACCGTAATCCTTGTAGCAACCATAGTACAGCATCTGATGAAAGGAGAAGGGAAGTTCAGGGTTGAGGATGCTGTTGCTGACGTGCTGCCACGTGGCGGGGGTGCCATTGCCGTGCGTTTCAATGATTTCCGCGAGACCCTGGTGGAGAATGACAGCGTCTTCTCCTGCAATTCCATGGGATTCAATATCCGACACAGTGATGGAACTCAGCGATTTGTAATAAGCCATGTGTGTAATAGTAGGATCCTAAGTTGCACCACTCACTTCACTTCACTTCACCCAAAAGCATCAAACCCGTGTCAATGGCGGGATGATACGGATAATAACCGTTCAACGTTGCTTCTGTGATTTGAAGACTGATTGGTGAAATTAATATCGTAACTTTTTGTTCTTATCTCGATGACTAGACTATTGAAAGGAAAAATGAAGAATCAATGTGATGTGGAAGAGTGAATGATAGGATACTTATCCGCACCCGCTAGGACCAGGGACAGGCTAGCACCAAGGTCACGATTCTGTCAATATTGACAACGTTCATGTTCAGTGTCGAGATATGGGTGGTGCGATGCCCAATAAATAATAAAAATTTAAAGGAGCATTTGGTTTGGTTAACCTTCCACAATCACGTGATTTTGCAGTGTCATTTTTGTTTGGTTCACCTTCCACAAAATACAGCAGCACCCCCTAAAATTTTGTGTAATTAGAGCAGCATCCCCTAAAATTTTGTGTAATTAGAGCAGCATCCTCTTTTCACCTTAGCTTTGGACAATTGGTATCCTAGGCGGCTAGGCCTTCGCTGGAATAGGGCCCCATTCCTATTTCTGTATGCGTCTGGCTCTTATGGGAGTTGTTCTTCCTCCATCAAGCATATTTCAAATACACTATTTTAAATTATACGGATTGTCAATCCGTAAGACCCATACGGATCGGTGTTATACAGATGTAAAAACTTACTTCCGTCATTGCCATCCTGACACCCACCAAGACAATGACGATGAAGTATGACTGAAATAAGGAAGGAAGGAAGAAAAAGTAAAAAGGCAACATTTAAATTATTCAAAACTTAAATGGTGTGTTTGAAATATGTCTAGTACAAGAAGAAAAACTCCCACACGAGTCGGACGCACGCCGAAATAAGGATGGGACCTTATTCTAGCGAAGGTCTAAGTGGTTCATACGTATAGGTCATATGAATTGACAATCTGTATGGTCCATGCAGAATCCGTATGGACCATACGTCAATCCGTATAGGTTTATTATAGTGATAAAAAAAATTGTACTTAATAAATTTGTATTATATTAACACTTCAATTTTCAAATATAATTATGATCCATTTGGATAAACAATTTAATTAAAGACTTGTTGATTGAGTACTCATGAAAACAATTTAACTTAATTGTTTCATATAAGGTTAACTTATTTTCAAAAGCTATTGTAGAGTATTTATTGAAGTAAATTTAACATAATTTAACAAATACTAGTATTGTTTTAGAACATTTATTAGTATGGTTTTATTTTCATTTAAGAGTATTTTGTTGAAGTTGTTGGTTGATTTGAAGTATTAGACTAATAATTGGGTATTTTTTTTAGATTATGGTTAGAACGGGAGGATTACATCAGGCTTTAGCCAGAGCTTTAGGTAGAGAGGTTAGTGGTGATGACGAAAAAGCCCCTCAATGTCGAAGGCCAATAGCATCGGCACGTAGACAATGGGCAACTGTAGCTATTCCTATGGATATGGAGCATGTGGATCATGCTGCTCACAAGGCTCTTGAGGAGCCTCACGATCCAATTACTGAGAATGAATGTGCTAATTCATAGGGTTTTCCAGGTGAGCCCCAAGATACATCAGTGTTGACATCATATGTTGATCATGTGGCAGCCAAAGTGTGGGAATGAGAGAGGTAGTTATTTCTTTAATTATAACATTTATTTATTTTCATTTTAATTTACCTAATTAATTATAAGTATTTGCAGGAACGTACTGAGTTAAAGTTGGCCTCTAATGGGAGGAAGGTCAATAAATTAGGAAGGTCTGCACCTGAAATTGAATGTTTAGTGGTTGGTACGAGCTTAAGTTCTTTGATTACATATTCATTAGAGACATGAGATGGTGGACTTTTGTCTACTTTTGCGGAGAGATGACACAAGGAAACTAGCAGTTTCCATCTGCTCATAGGAGAAATGAGTATTACCCAATATGATGCGACATCGTTGTTACATTTACCCATTGTAGGTGTCTTCCATACTTATGATGTAATATATGTAGAGCAGGTTGTGGAGTTGTTAGTTGAGTTGCTTGGAGTGACAACACAACAAGTAGTAGATGAGACAGAACAATGTATAAAGGCATATGTTCGCCTTGACTGGCTGCGAGAATTTATTGTACCAATGTGATGCAAGGCAATGGACACTAGTAGCTAGAGCATATTTGTTACATCTTGTAGGTTGCACAGTACTTGCTAACAAGAGTGTCAAACATACCAATGTGGTATTCTTGGATGCATTTCATGACCTTAATCAATTTGGAGGGTTTTCATGGGGAGTGGCTTCACTAGTACACATGTATGACAATCTGAATTATGTGCCCAAGCACAACGCTAAACATCTTACAGGATATATCACTATCTTGCAAGTAATTATATTTACTATTAAGGTTTTCTTTATCATTTTTGTAAATATTTGTAGTCTTGGATCTACAAGCATTTCCCAACTATTGGGAATATGATTGCTAATGAGGACTACCACCAGAGCAAACCACGTGTGTGTCGCTGGAAGTGTGGGAAGACATTATCAGTGACCAACTATCGTAAGCAGTTGGATAAGTTGACGACAAATGTTATTTGTTGGATACCTTATGGTGATCATTGTGGTTTCAAAGAATGAGTTGATTTTGTAACAACCGACCTCATCACTACGACATCACTACTCTAAGCGCGTAATTTTCAATTTTAAATGAAAAATCCATTAATTTGATTATGAAAATGAAAGTAAATTTTTTGTGATAATACACTCACCAGATAACACACAAATACGTATATATAATTAAACAATTATATATATCATTCACATGCTATAACATAATTCAGTTTTTACATGTATCTAAGCATGTGATTTACATGCCCGATCAAAAGAATTAAGGAACCAACTAAGAAAGAGTTGATAACAAAACACAACTCTCACCCAAAATAAATTTCAAAGTTATCATGTCGGCTTGGTGGCTCCAACAAAAGAATATCCCTCAAACATCACCTATGAAAGTTCGAAAAACGCAGCACCTTGGTCCAACCACAGTGTGCTCACATGAGGGTAAAAACAAAAAAAATTCGATGCGGAACCATAGACCATCTATGCACCTCATGTATGTGTGCTTAGGAATTACTCATTGAAATACGTTGGGGTTTTAGAAATACCTTTATCACTTGAAGGCTCAAAGAAGATGACGCCCTCCAATGGTGATCCACACAATTATTTCCTTCTTGCAAGTTAGAACTTCTTATCCTTGATTCCTCCTTCTCCTTGATGGCTTGTCAGGCGCATGCAAGGTGTGAGGATTTCAAGTATTTGGTTTCTTTTCTCAAGACTATAATAGTGCCTTGAGGTCAGGTGAAGGTGCAGCAAAAGAGGAGAGAAGATGAGGGAGAGGAAAAGCTAGAACTTGGTTCAGAACCAAGAGAGGAGGGGACAAAAATTTTGTACTCTTTAATCCTCCCCACATAGGCGCCTATATAAGGTGAGATGAGGTTGTTGCATTGCATGATCCTCTCACTCCAAATCAGCCCAAGTTGTTAGGAAAATTTTGAATAAGAATCTAGCAAGATTCTCTCCAAAAACCGCCATCCTCTCTCCCTTTCCTCCCTCCAAAGTTTGTTGCAACAATAACTCATTTAGAATTCAAATGACAATGTTGTTGAGAGAATCTTCATCCAACCTTTATTGGATCTAAATGAATTATCCTGAACAACAAATGTTGTTGAGAAAATCTTCATCCAATCTTTATTGGATAATTCATTTAGATAATTTAAATTATCCTTAACAACCTAACCTCATAGAATTTAAAATTCAATTTCAAATTTCAAATTCAAATTTGAAATTTGACATTTAAACTTAAATATAAATTCAATCTTATCCCAGTTTGTGATTTGAATTTGAATTCGAATTCAAAATTCAAAATTTCAAACTTCAAATTTCAAATTTCAAATTTGCCCAAAACTTATTTTTGGTCAAGTCAACTCCTTGACTTACTAGGATTCATGGCCCAAGGCCCATCGGGCCTGTCAACACATTTGGGCTTTGGGCCCATTAGTGGAGAAACCAATTTCACCATTGATGCCCCAAATAGGGCACATGATTCAAGTGGGCTTGAAGTCCAACTCTAACCCAATTTAACTTAGTCTTGATAAAGTCCAATAACTAATTATTGGCCCAAACTCGCTATAACTTGTAACAAAGAATAACCTTTGTGTGTGACCCATTAGACAATTAGTCACTGACATAAATAAACTTGGACCAATTAAACTCTTTTAACAGGCCCAAATCATTTAATGACCACATAAGACACTAGCAATACTCTGCGGCCCTAGACTTAATTGAGTTGATCAAGTGATCTACCTTTCTAATTTGGATATCATTGTTGGATATAGGGGGAGCAACAAGAAGAATAAAGCCTATGACTTAGAAGAATGTTTTGAGCTTTTCACATGCATTGAAGATTGTAAATCAAATGAAGTGTAGGATAAGCCAATCTTTTGATCCTTGCATTGCATGCACATAATCATTAACATGCTTAAATGTTTTCATTAAAATATCAAAGCTTCTCACTATTTGAAAAAGGATTTAATTGAGTAATGTTTTTGGAAAAATATAATTTCACTGTTTTAATCGATTACACAGCGGATTAATCCATTATTTGGTTCGTATTTGAAACTGGAAAATGTAACACCCCCTCAATCATCAGGGTCATTACCAAGCATAAACAGCAAACACACATATAATCATCAGAGTTTATGCAGTTTGGAAGCATAACTAAGAGTGACATCATCAAAGGTCACTATCATACACTGTACATATAATATGGTGAATATACATATAATCTGTGTTTAGGTACAAAACTGTACAAATACATCCCCTCAGGGTACAACAATAAACCAAAAGCAGAATACAAAATATCAGAGCCACATGCTCAAGTCATCTATGCCTAAGGTTTCTCAGTACAGCTATCCCTGCACAGGCTTCTTGCCTTGGGATCTATCAGCTCCTCCTGAGGATTCACCTGCAAAACATATGCCCCACACAAGGGGTGAGATATAAAATCCCAGTAAACTCAGGACCCTTGAAGGTATTTCCTTCCCCTGGTTCACTTTCATACACATATACATGAAAATAGTATATCAAAGCAATCCACATCAACATCAGAGCATCATTAAATCAATCATCATCAATATGTGTTCATCTGACCACAATCAGTGAATCACTCATCAATACTCATGCACAATCAATGCACATCTACCTTACCACAATCAGGCTAAACTCATGGCATACAACCATTCGTCATATCCAACACTATCCCACTGAGGCTACATCTAGATATATAGGAACATCTCCAACCAGGAGGCTACATCTATATACTAGGAAACATCTCATAGCAGGATCTCAATGCATCTATCAGAGGCTACATCCGTATATATAGGAACATCTCCACCTGGAGGCTACGTCTATATAACGGGAACATCTCTTTACAAGGAGGCTACATCTACTGATATAGGAACATCTCCACCAGGAGGCTACATTTATATCGCAGGAACATCTCCTACCTATCTCAATACAATTGCCTGAGGAGGCTACATCTGTAGATATAGGAACATCTCCATTCGGGAGGCTACGTCTATATCACAGGAACATCTCACATCAAGTCTTACTCAATCACATGTCATCTATCCTACTACAATAGGATGCAACAATCAACCATGCAGGTCATAAGCCAGGTGTAACGCCCCGATTTTCTAATCAGGGTCATTACCAAACATACACCACAATCAAGCAGATAATCAATCAGAGTTTAAGCAGTTTGGAAGCAAAACTAAGAGTGACATCATCAAATGTCATCTATATAACACTGTACACTATAACATGGTAAATAGACATCAAGGTTCCTCTGTACAATACAAAACTGTACAAATATCCCCTCAGGGTACATCAAAATAAAAACCAAAGGCTAGTACAAAACTACAAAACATCTGAGCCACATGCTCATATCCTCTATCCTAAGGTGTCCAGCAGCATCTAATCCCGCATAGGCCTCTTGCCTTGGGATCTATCTGCTACTCTCGAGGATTCACTTGCATCATAAGTCCCACAAACGGGGTGAGATATAAAATCTCAGTAAACTCAGGGCCCTTGAAGGTATTTCCTTCCCCTGGTTCACTGACAACACATATATATATATATATATATGTATAACTATCAAACACCATTAATCAATACGTATACAGTCAATATATATATATATATAGATATTTCTTTATCAATGCAAACCAGAACAAGCTCATGGCTTGTATTCATGCACCCACACTCACAATAACATCAGTGAAACATTAAATCAATCATCAAGCACGTCAATGCACAATACCCCTGACCACAATCAGGTTATACACGTTATCAGCCAAACTCAAGGCATAATCATGACACAAAGTCATTTATCACATCAATAACCATTATCCAGAGGCTACATCTAAGTATATAGGATCATCTCCTCACAGGGAGGCTGCATCTATATACTTGGCACATCTCTTGCATGAATCCCTAGCGGAGGCTTCATCTAAACATATAGGTACATCCCTCTCTCACGAGGCTTATCTATATATCCGGTACATCTCCTTTTGGTGAGGCTACCTCTGTGAACATAGGCATATCTCTTCTCATGAGGTTCCTCTATGTAACACAGGGCCATCTCATCCTCTAACACAATACAATTGCCTGGGAAGGCTACATCTGTTTATATGGGATCATCTCCACGTAGGAGGCTGCCTCCATATCACAGGCTCATCTTACACCAGGTCTTACTCAATCTCAAATCATCTATCCTACTACCATAGGATACTATTTAAATATAGCATGCATAGTCAGGTTTCACATTCACCCAGACCTGCCACAATTCAATCACAACCAAGCCATGCATATCAATTCCCTATCACAGGGTTCAGTTCACATTTCAGGCATAGCATATCAATACATGTCAATCTCCCTCTCATAGGGATCAGAACATCAGCACACAGCATCTACATACAGGCATATTCAAGTCTCA
>PYAF01005752.1:90084-102155 GCA_007407185.1 Glycine tomentella
TTCAAAGAACACATTAGGCTAGGACAGCAGAGAGATTTAGATTTTCAACAAATTTTAACACAAGTCCAAGAAGGAAAATTGCAAGATTTTGAGGTAAATAATGATGGATTGTGGACTTATCAAAAGAGGATATGTGTACCCAAAAGTGATGGATTAAGAGAGAAAATTTTGAGTGAAGCTCACAAAAGCAATTTCACAAATCATCCTAGAGTTACTAAGATGAGTCAAGATTTAAGGAAAATGTTTTGGTGGCCTAGTATGAAAAAGGATATAGCAGAATTTGTAGGAAAGTGCTTAGTATGTCAAAAGGTAAAGATAGAACATCAGAAACCTTCTGGCACTTTGCAACCTCTAGAAATTCCTCAGTGGAAGTGGGAAAGTGTATCTATGGATTTTGTAGTAGGATTACTCAGAACTATTTCTGACCACGACTCAATATGGGTCATTGTAGATAGACTTACTAAGTCAGCCCATTTCATACCTATTAGGATTTCTTATCCATTGGAGAAATTAGCTCAATTATATGTACAGGAAATAGTTAGATTACATGGTGTACCTTTTACCTTAATTTCTGATAGAGACCCCCGTTTTACTTCTAGGTTTTGGGGAGCATTACAAAAAGCATTTGGAACTAAGTTATGCTTAAGTACTACTTATCATCCCCAAACAGATGGACAAACAGAAAGAACCATACAAACCCTAGAAGACATGTTGAGAGCATGTGCAATAGACCAACAAGGTTCTTGGGAGAGATATTTGCCATTAGCAGAGTTTGCATATAATAATAGTTATCATACAAGCATAGGAATGGCTCCATTTGAAGCTCTGTATGGTAGAAAATGTCAGTCTCCCTTATGTTGGTATGAATCTGGGGAAACAAGTATCTTAGGTCCTGACCTGGTAACTCAAACCACGGAGCAAATCAAGAAAATTATAGAGAAGTTGGTAACAACTCAAAATAGACAAAAACATTATGTTGATAAAAGAAGGAAACCTCTAGAATTTCAAGAAGGAGAACATGTTTTTCTTAAAGTCACTCCAATTACAGGCATAGGACGAGCAATGAAGGTCAAAAAGTTGAGTCCTCGTTTTATTGGTCCTTTTCAAATTCTGAAAAGAATAGGTACAGTAGCTTACCAAATAGCCTTACCACCAAATCTTTCTAACCTTCATAATGTTTTCCATGTGTCTCAACTCCGTAAATATATTTCTGATCCAAGTCATGTCCTAGAATCTGAATCCATACAGTTAAAAGATAATTTAACTATGAGCTTGCCCCCGACAAGAATTTTGGACAGAGAAATAAAGCAATTAAGAAATAAGTCTGTACCATTGGTAAAAGTAGCATGGGGACAAGGACGTTTGGAAGAATGTACCTGGGAGCTAAAATCAGAAATGAGGAAGAAGTACCCCGAACTGTTCACAGGTAATTACAAATTTTGAGGGCAAAATTTTCTTTTTAGGGGGGGGGGTGAAATGTACTCTCAATTGTTGGAACTGAGGTATGTTTGAGGGCAAGATCTTCATTATGGTATCTTGATAGTGGATGCTCTAGACATATGACTGGTGACATGTCAATGCTCACAAATTTGACTCTTAAAGATGGTGGATTTGTCACATATGGAGACAAAAACAAAGGGAAGATAATTGGAGAAGGAAACATAGGAGACAACTTCAAAACCATGCTCAGAAATGTTTTATGTGGAAGGTTTAAAGCACAATCTCCTAAGTATAAGCCAACTTTGTGATAAAGGGTTCAAAGTGTCATTCAATGACAATTGCTGCATGATATGTGATGGACAAACTGGTGAGGTGATTCATATAGGTAAGATAAAAGGTAATATCTATTTACTCTCCATAGATCATGCATTCTTTCACAACACTTCTTGCCTACTAGGTAAAATTGATGAATCTTGGCTATGGCATAGAAGGGCAAGGCACATTAACATGCATCATATGAACAAGCTGATTAAAAAGGATTTAGTCATTGGCTTACCCAAACTCAAGTTTGAAAAGGAAAAATTATGTGATGCTTGTCAAAAGGGGAAACAAACAAAAAATTCTTTTCAAAGTAAAAATGTTGTTTCTACTTGAAGACCCCTTGAATTACTTCACATAGATTTATTTGGTCCTTCTAGAACTATGAGTTTAGGAGGTAATTACTATGGGCTTGTCATTGTTGATGATTACTCTAGGTTCACATGGACTTTGCTTTTGAAATCCAAGAGTGATGCTTTCAATGGATAAAGAAAAAGAAGAACCGATTGCTGAAGCTAAACAATTAACACCAGTCCAAGAGCCAAAAGATTGGAGAACTACAAGAGATCTCTCCCTTGACAATATCATAGGTGAAGTTTCAAAGAGAGTATCTACTAGATCATCATTAAAAAATCTCTGCTATAATATGGCTTTTGTTTCACAAATAGAACCTAAGAACATTGATTAAGCCTTAATCGATGAACATTGGATGCATGCCATGCATGATGAATTGAATCAATTTAAGAGAAATGAAGTTTGAGAACTTGTTCCTAGGCCTTCTTCTCTCAAACCTATTGGCACTAAATGGGTTTTTAGAAACAAACTTGATTAGAGTGGAATCATAGTCAGAAACAAAGCTAGATTGGTTGCAAAAGGTTACAACCAAGAGGAAGGCATTGACTATGAGGAAACCCATGCACCAGTTGCAAGATTGGAAGCCATTAGATTATTACTTACATATGCATGTTTAATGGATTTTAAACTTTTTCAAATGGATGTTAAAACTGCTTTCTTAAATGGATATATTGAGGAGAAAATCTATGTGGAGCAACCTCCTGGTTTTGTAGATTTTAAATATCTAAACCATGTTTTCAAACTTAAGAAAGCCCTTTATGGTTTAAAACAAGCTCCAAGGTCTTGGTATGAGAGATTAAGTAAATTTTTTCTTGAACAATCTTTCACAAGAGAACATGTTCATAAAATCTTGTTCATCAAAAGGCAAAGCAATGATATCTTATTAGTTCAAGTGTATGTTGATGATATAATTTTTGGTTCAATTAATCAATTGTTGTGCAAAAAATTTTCTATCTCTATGCAGAATGAGTTTGAAATGTCAATAAAGCAAATAAAGAATGGGACATTTCTAAATCAGACCAAGTATTGCCTTGAAGTGATCAAAAAGTTTGAAATGGATAAAAGCAAAGATGCAGCAACCCCAATGACAACTTCAACTTATTTTGATTCAGATGAAAAAGGAAAGAAAGTTGATGAGTCAAGATATTATGTTGAGTGTGTGCTTGTGTGCAAAATATCAAGCAAATCCCAAAGAATCACACCTCACCGCAGTCAAAAAGATCCTCAAATATCTCAAATCAACACCAAAAGTTGGTTTTTGGTATCCTAAAGAAGCAATCTTGTGTTGCTTTATCAACAGCTAAAGCTGAATATATCTCTGTTGGAAGTTGTTGTGCTCAAAATCTTTGGTTAAAACAACAATTGCAAGATTTTGGTGTAGAATTAAAAGAAATTCCTCTGCTATGTGACAACACAAGTGCCATCAACATTTCCAAGAATCCAATAATGCACTCAAGGACCAAACACATTAAGATAAGACATCACTTCCTTAGAGATCACATCCAAAAAGGTAACATCAAAATTGAATTCATTGATACTCATCATCAATTAGCTGATATTTTCACTAAACCTTTGGCTAGAGATAGATTTTATACTCTTAGAAATATGCTAGGTATCCTTGATGAATCTAACATTTGCTAGCATGTTTGCCTTGTGTTTATTCATTGGAAATTGCTTCATACTTGTTCAATCATCACATGTGCCTTCAAAATTCAAAATATACTGCATAAATACTGTTGAATCTGATATTGCCACTGGATTAATCGATTAAGGCTCGTATTAATCGATTAAATGAACTTGAAACATGGCTTAGATTGAATTTTGTACTTATGTAATCGATTACATAACCAGGATAATTGATTATTCTTCACGTAAAATATTTCCAGAAAATCATTTTCTCTGAAATAATCGATTAAGCCATCGAATTAATCGATTACATAGTATAAAAACTCTTTTTCAAAAATTTAATTCACTGGAATAATCGATTACAATGAATGGTAATCGATTAAATTGTTTGAAAAATTGCTTGAATTTTAAATTCTCTCTATAATAATCGATTACATAAGAAAAATAATTGATTACACTTCATCTTCTTCATCTGAATTTCACTAAAATAATCAATTACCTGATGAATTAATCGATTACAGCTTCTGCAGAAACTGATTTTGCTTACGAATTAATCAATTACATAAGCATATAATCGATTATTCATGGAGTTACTACAGAATCTGCAAGCTTTTCTTGGAAATTGTAACTGCCCAACTGCCACCTAATTCAAATTTGAATCTTCTGTGCTTTAATGTTAGTGGTTTAATTTGAAAATAATTATTACTCATTTCAAATTTGAACTTTAGAGCCCAAATTCTTCTACAAATACAGCCTATGTTCAAAGGGAAAAATCACACCTTCTTAAACACTTATGTGTTTCTTTTCTACCTCTGAGCTCAGAAACCTTGTCTTGTAGCCTCTCCTCCCACATTCAAAATCTTTGCCCCTAAGAGAACCAAATCCTCTAAGAGAAAGAGTGAAGAAACCTCTAATCCTGCTATCAATAGGTTAGTTCATTGGCTTCCTGCTGAGAGAGACAAAATGACATACCTTCAATTCAATGCCACCAAACTTATTTGTCCTCCCAAACACCTTGACCTTGACTGGTTCATTAGAGAGGGTTTCTAATTCCCTGCCTTCATTGAAACCCAGTGATTGAGAAAGTTTGTTGAGATGAAGGGTACCTTTTATCCTAAATTAGTGAAGGCGTTCTACACCTTTGCTAAGGCCTCTATGGATGGAACACTTATGTCCCAAGTTAATGGAGTAGCCATGGAAATTACTCCTGAGGTCTGGGAAGATGTGGATGGAATTTCCTTTGAAGGAGAAAGGAAATTTGAAGAAGATGTTGGGGGTTATAATAGGGTGGAAACCTATAGGGGGATGCTTCTTGATCCCCAAATGAGGCTGAAGCTTAGGCTAAGCACTGACCCAATGACCCATGAGGACAGACTTCTCCACTATATCATCACCTATATCTTGACTCCAAGATCCACAAACCATGACCAAGCCATTGATGATGACATACAAATTGTGTATGGCATGAAGAATTCCATTCAGATGAATTGGATTCTTATTCTTGAGGAGATTATGCTTAAATCCAAGATGTTGATGAATTACCCTTTTCCTTATGTTGTTCTTGTTTCCAGGTTTATTGATTACTTTAATATAGATGTCTCTAATGAGGTTGTTGACAACACCAACTCCAGCAATAGCCTCATCAAAGAGAAACATCTCACCAAGCTAGAGATGGTCAAAACCCCTCATGGTTTGAAAATGGCTGGCCAACAAATCCCTACTGCTGGAAATGAAGAGGAAGCTGATGAAGAGGCTGAAGATGAAGGCCCTGCTCAACCATCTTACAGTCCATTTGAATCACTTATGATTCAAAAGATGGATGCCTTATTGTCCCTGCATCATGAGCACAGGGATGAGACAAATTCATCTCTAGATGAGATGAAATCTAGGCTAGAGAACATAGAATCTAGGCTTGTCCTTGATGATTTTGATAAACTAGCTTAGGTTTCTTGTATTTCCTCTTCTTGCTTTACTCTGTTTTTCATCTGTTTTTTTCTTCTGATTAATGTACTATTCCTCCCCTTTCAATTAATGAAGTTTTATTTTCTCCTTCTCATCATTTGTTGTGCTATCTTTTTGTCTTTGATAAGCCAAATAGGGGAAGAAATATTGATTGATATCATACTTTGTTTTGCTCTCTGTTGTGCTCTGTTTTTCTACTGTGTTTTGCACAAATTAAAAACTGATGAATTATCTAAGTAAGGGGGAACAAATTGAGCAAATTAAGCAAATTAAGTCTAAGGAAGCAACTAATGCAAGTTAATGATTAATGTTTATGCAAGCATATCTCTTAACACTTATTCTTGGCAAAAAGGCTGATTTGTTTTTAGGTTTACAAAGTTCAAGACTTCTATTTTCATCCCTCAAAGTACTTCAAAAATCAAACACATGGTCAATCAAATATTTGACATGTTCAAAGCCAAAAAGGGGGATATTGTTGGATATAGGGAGAGCAACAAGAAGAATGAAGCCTATGACTTAGAAGAATGTTTTGAGCTTTTCATATGCTTTGAAGATTGTAAATCAAATGAAGTGTGTGAGAAAGCCAATCTTTTGATCCTTGCATTGCATGCACATAATCATTAACATGCTTAAATGTTTTCATTAAAATATCAAAGCTTCTCACTATTTGAAAAAGGATTTAATTGAGTAATGTTTTTGGAAAAATATAATTTCACTGTTTTAATCGATTACATAGTAGATTAATCAATTATTTGGTTCGTATTTGAAACTAGAAAAGCTTTGATGAACACTATCGATTACACAACTCTTGTAATCGATTACATAGTGTAAAATGGATTTTGTGCATTGTTGTGATAATCGATTACCATGATTTGTAATCGATTACATAAGCTATTTGAAAAAGCTTGCTTCACTGCTTTAATCGATTACCATAAAATGTAATCGATTACACAAGCTGTTTCTGAAATAAAACTTTTCTGTTTTAATCGATTACAGCTCAGGTTAATCGATTATTTTGTTCGTTGTGAAACCCAGAATGAAGCCTTGAACACTTTAATCGATTAAGTGACAATTTAATCGATTACATAAGCTATTTTAATCGATTATTTGGTGCGTGTAATCGATTACAGGTTGTTACAAAAGCTGTTATAATTGACTTGAGTTTGAACTTTAACACTTCGAATTTTCTGAATATACAAAAGCCTTCTAAGAGTTTGAAAGTGATTTTCTAGGTTAACTAAGCTCTTGTCCCACTCTTTAATCTTCATGGGTATTGAATGATTTCTTGGGAACGAGATTTCAAAGGAATAATGGAGAGCATGTTCTGAAATTCTTTTTCTGCATTCAACTCTGATTGGTAACTCATGCATTCATATTCATTGGATCATCAGGTTGTTTCTCTCCATAATCTTTGGTTATCAATTCGTTTTGCATTGTTTTTTATTTCTTGCTATTGTAAAAGGGGTTCTTTGAAGCTTGTTCTAGAGTAGTGTTCTCTAGGGAAGAACAGAGTAGTGTTCTCTGGTTCTTGCTCACTAGAAGTCTAATAGGTTTTAGATTTCTATTCTTTATCTAGTGTTGATAAAGAGAGTTTGTTGTAAAGCTTGTAAGAACATGAATTTATAATAGTGAAACTCTAATCTAGTGTTGACTATAAGAAACTGGATGTAGCTTCTTTTGCGAAGTGAACCAGTATAAATTCTTGTGTTGTTTTTCTATTCCTTCATCTTTATCAGTTATCTTACTCAATTTGTTCTTGGCATCATTATCATTACTCAACAAGTTCTGTTTTGAGCTATTGGTTTCTTGGGCTAAGTGATTTGATTGATTAAAAGTATTCTTGGTTTAAAATTGATGAAGATCCTTTAACTCTGATTTTATACACAATTTTTTTAATACCAAGATCAAACCAATTCACCCCCTCTTGGTTATCGTGGGCATTCCTATTGTTTTCAACCATGTCTCCATGATCCCTCACATCATCATTCACATTTAGTTGAGAGCAAGGATAAAGTATCATCTCTCTATATTGACTAATTATAGCTTTTCACAAGAACTAGGAATCTTCTTCTATTGACTCTAAGATAGATCATGACTCCTCATAATCTCTTACAATGCATAGATTCCAGAGTCAACTAGAAGTCATCCAAGCCCTACCAGTCTTGTGAATGAATAATCCCTCGTAAAGGATTGTGAGTGCTTTCGGCATGTCCATCTATATTCATGTATTCAGATTATACCCAAGAGTACACTGTTCTCCCCATTTTCAGGCGGATAGAGTCGTACAGTCAAAGTATAACCCTAGGGCACAGTATTCGATGACATCCTCAAGTCTAGGATGATCCGCACTACCAAATGATGAGAGACTTTACAAATCCAATGATATTTTGAAGAATCCTTATGGAGTCTCTCGGCGGGTTAGTTCAGTGCCATCTGTTCCCCAACAGATCCACCCACGACATCAGCTAAGGCATCACCATGCCTACATTCCATGAGGTCCCTGCCATGTATCTCTATACAAGTAGAAGATGTCGTACTAGTCTTATTTAGATGATCAATGCCCTTTCTTGATGATTCAAGACTAGGAACAAGCTTTAGGCAATAGACATGTAGTGTCCTCGAATCCTTATGATCATGATCCCTATCATAGATCCTCGAGTATACACTTGTTATATTCCTAGGGCCTTTATCTTTAAACGCATATTGCTATAAATATAGGTGATTGATGTGTTGCTAACACATCTTAGTTTTAGGTTATATTTCAATTAAATCATTAGGAATTAGGTTAGAATAAGTTAGTTTGTTATTTATATTTAATTATATCTCATTTTATTACCAAAGTTATGATTTCAGGGTCAAAAAGAGGAGGATCAAGCAAGGAAAAAAGAAAACCAAATTGAAGGTCTCGCGCGGATCGTGCCAAATCCCACGCGAGTCGCGCCACATGCAAAATACAGAGCCCAGTTCCAAGACTCCACGCAAATAGCATGGACGTTCACGCCAGTAGCGCCATCAAACCGCAAGGTTCATGCGATCCGCGCCACAAGGTCTGGAGGCAGTTCTCATTCGTGCTACCCGCACGATCAGTGCGGGTTCTCGCGCCATCAACGTCATGAAGACGCTGTTTCCTTATTTAAAAAGATATGGTTCAAAATTGGCACAGAACAGGGGCTTAGTTACTTGAATTAAACCAATCTATAAAAGAAAGGCTTCTGGACTGAAGAAAGGTATTGGAAAGGGACACTCTCTACACCATTAGACACCATTCAAGGGATTGGAAACCAGTGGAAGTCAAGAATCAAAGCTAGGTTACTGCAGAATAATGTTTTATTCAACAACTTTGGTGTTCTTGAAGCCTATGTCAGGCTAAATTCTATATTGTGGTTAGGCCAAGAACCGATGTGAACTCCTCTGTAATTTGACTGATATTTAATGAGATTTCTTTATGATTGCTTTATTTTACTCTGCTGTTCATTGTTTTATTCTTATTTGGAACTGGCCATTCTAATTAAGTACTGAGGGTTAGGATTCGCAATAGGGATGTTGGGGTTCTAATTCCTGACCTGAGTAAAGTAACAGTTGTTCATTGCCTAGGGATAGGGATGCGTGACTGCAGAACCTTATAATACAGTCTTTTAAATGCTTAACTTGATAGAATTCACTAAGGGATTAGGTTTTTGATTCAGGTTAAAGGGTTAAGGGATTAAGGATTAGCTAAATTAGAAAAGATTTATTTTCTGAGTAATCAGAAGCGATCAATTTTGATAAACCAGTTAAGTGAAAGAGGTAGGGATCAAAGGGGATTGAGTCTTGACCACAATTATTCCTTCCATTGGTAACAACTCAACTCAATTTACTGCAATTTAAGTTCTTTAATTTCTATTCTTTATTTAAACACTCAAATTCACAACAACAATTCTTCAAAAGTATTTTCTCTTTACTTCCAATTACTTAGACTGCAAATTACTGTGAAATTCATACCAATCCCTGTGGAGACGATACTCTACTTACCCACCTTATTACTTGAAACGAGCGGTGCACTTGCCGCATTCGCAACAAGTTTTTGGCGCCGTTGCTGGGGATTGGTAAACCGACTTTACAACAATTTTAATCTTTGAAATTGGAATTTTTGTTACTAATCGCTTCTCTGAGTTTTATGCTAGGTTCGGTCAATTCTGAGGAGTTGCAGTTTGATCCTGAAATAGAGAGAACTATCAGAAGGAGACTAGCTAGACAAAGAAGGAGAGAAACTAAAAACTTTGACTTTGATTCAATTCCTGAATTAGAGTCAGAAGTAGAGATGGCTGAAGAACAACATAATCAACCAAGACCAAGACCATAGGATGAACTAATGGAGGATATTCTGGCTCCTATGTTCACAAGACCAAACTCCAGTATTGTGAGACCACCAATCCAAGCAAACCACTTTGACATTAATCCTTCATTGATAGCATTGGTGGAACGCAGTCAGTTTGGTGGGGAAGACTTTGAAGACCCGCATGATTTCATTGACAGATTTCTCAGAATCTGTGACACCATCAGACACCAAGGGGTCTCAGATTATGTGGTAAGACTAAGCTTATTCCCTTTCGCTGTTAAAGGAAATGCATTGAGATGGCTGAACATACAAACTTCAAATAGCATCTCAACTTGGGAGGACTTAGTCTCAAAATTTTTCGCCCAGTACTTTTCCATGGACAAATACAACAGGTTGGTAAATGAAATTACCAACTTCACCCAGAATGGAAGAGAATCCCTGTGTGCGGCTTGGAACAGATTCCAAGAATTGATCAGGAGATGCCCACAATATGATATGCTTGTGGGTAAGCAGGTACGTATATTCTTTAATGGTATGACTTCTGAAACACGCATGATTGTTAATGTTGCAGCAGGGGGTGCTATAAGGTCAAAAACTGCAGCTCAAACCTATGAGCTAATTAATTCTCTAGCCCGAAATGAAAATGAGAGCATCACCATTCAGCCAAAGAGAGAACCAATCCAGTTGTCCAGCAATGATGTCATGCTTTCAGAGCAAAAAATCTTGGCCCAACAGCTGGCCAAGTTGACTGAGAAAATTGATAGATTACAAGTCTCTGTAGCTCAAGTTGCAGCCAGCAAACCACATGTCATCTGTGAGTACTGCCAAGGTGAGCATGAATCTAATGAATGTCCTATTCTTGTTGGAGCTGACCTTGTGTAGGTGAATGGCATTTGGAATGATCAGAGACAGCAGCAGCAATATCAGAGGAATCATAGCTTTGTTCCAGGCAACAACTACCAGAGGAACCTTCAAGGAGGAGGGTTAGACTATAAGTCTAACAACTATCTGCAGCCTCCTCCCATTCCAACCACAAGTATTTCATAACTTGAAAAGGTTGTGATACAGCTATCAAAAACAACTACTGAGCATATACAATCCACAAATGCTTTCATCAATGAAACTAGAGCTCACCATAGAAATCAAGATGCTTCCATCCGGAATCTTGAAACCCAAATTTGTCAATTGGCAAAGCAAATTTCTGAAAGGCCTCAAGGACAGTTCCCTAGTGACACAGTGATAAATCCAAGGGAACATGTCAATGCAATCACCACCAGGAGTGGAAAAGTGCTCACTCCACCAGAAAAGCCTAAGGTGAGTAACAAGGAAGCTGAGAAGAAAGATACAACAGCTGATGCAGAAGAAGAAAAAGCTGCAGAAAATTCCAAGGAGCAAAAATCTGCACCTCCAAAGAAGTAATGGGATTTCTCTCGCTTTGAGAAACCCCTATATCCAGTGCAGACCAAACAGCAAATCCAGAAGCAGCAGTTTGCCAGGTTCTTAGATATGTTTAAGATGTTACACATTTATATTCCATTTGCTGAGGCACTAGCCAATATGCCTAACTATGCAAAATTCATGAAAGAGCTTTTGTCTAAGAAACACAAACTGCAGGATTGTGAGACCATAACACTCACTGAAGAGTGCAATGACATAATTCAGAGGAAGCTTCCTCCAAAATTAAAAGACCCAGAAAGCTTCAATATCCCTATTGCCATAGGAAATATCAATGTAGGGAGGGCACTCTGTGACTTAGGGGTTAGCATAAACTTAATGTCATTGTCAATGTGTAAGTCCCTGGGTATCTCTGAATTGAAACCCACCAGAGTTTCCTTGTAACTTGCAGACCGTTCATTAAGGAAACCATCTGGGGTAATTGAGGATGTTCTAGTAAAGGTAGATAAATTCATCTTCCCTGCAGACTTTATTGTCTTAGATATGGAGGGTGAAAGTGAAATCCCTCTGCTGTTAGGAAGGTCATTTTTAGCAACTGCTAGGGCCTTAATTGATGTAGAACAGGGAAAGTTGGAACTTAGGATGGATAATGAATCTG
>PYAF01005752.1:128790-145544 GCA_007407185.1 Glycine tomentella
ATCAAGCTCACGTCCTACATAAGCAAACACATAACGTATCAATAACGGTCCTAAGCCGTTAGAACGAAAGGAACTATAATCCTTTCCACAGGACACATAACTAATCACTTCACAAGTGATTCTCAGACCCTCAACGGGATCCCTCTCAGCCTAACCAAGGCTCCAGAGCCTCTTCTAAGACTCTGCTCAAGGTAATACAAACATGTCCTTACTTTAGCCATATCAAAACTGAGCTTTTAATACAACTAAAACAGCTCATAAACAACCTCTACACTATCCCATGAACAACATGTCAACAGCTCCAAGGTTCATAGTAACCATGTAATCAGTCCCTTTCTCTATACATGCATAGCTCAGAGCCAAAATCAAACTTCATCAATAATGATTTCTGAAGGCTCTAACATCATCACAACAATGCCCTAAATATAATCCTCTACAGGATCTCGGGCTAATTCTAACCCCATCACATATGGGTCACTGTTCATGCAAACCCCCAAAATCAAAATCAAATGGAGAAACTTGAGTTTCTTACCTCAATGGCGACAAAGAAGACTCGAGGACAACTTCCTCGAGCTCTGGTGTCCTTTCCACGCAATGGGTCTCAGCCACTCTCAAGTTCTCTGAGCTTTTCTTTGGAGATTCCAAAACTCACTCAAAAGGGGTTTCTCAAGAGAAAGGATGAATGATTCAAGCTTCCCAAATGTTTCTCTCACAAGAATAGGCCATAAGGAGGTGTTTTAGTCAAGATATATGGCTCTAGGAAGCTTGGGGATGTCAACAATGGAGGTCTAGGGTAGAAGGAGGAAGAAGAAGCCTTTTCTCCTCAGTTTTTCGCGTTTTGGGCTTTAAATAGTGGCCTTGCCCTACCCGTGGCACTCTCAGAGCCAGCTTAGCGCCCCCAGCGCCACATTCCAGAACCTCTGGCGCCCCCAGCGCCGCATCTGGCGCCATCCGCGCCAACTGGAAAACTTGGCGCCCTTGGCGTGAACCTCCAGAGACTCCCGCGCTCCCAGCACGAAGCTGGCGCTCCAGGTGCCACTTTCCAGAGACCATGGCGCCCCCAGCGTGAACCTGGCGCCCCGGGCGCCACGTTCCAGTGCTCTGGCGCCATCAGCGCCGCAACCCTTACAGGGTTTTCTGCTAAATGCTCCCTTTTGGGCAAACTAATGCATGATTATATACCTTAATCACAGGGCTTAAAATTCAAGGTCTTACACTTCACATTGAGAAGGTTTTCCCACTTTAAACAAATTGATTGTGTTCTCCTCTATCTCTCTCTTCTTGCATTTTACTGTTTCGCTTCCGCAATTGATTTGAGGGTCCTTCTTGACCCAACAGTTTTTTCCTCTCATCTTGATCTTATTATCATTGTGATGCTTCAACATGCTTCTAACATTGAGTTCACAATATAGACATGTTATTGACAAAATTTTGGATAAACAAGTAGATATTAGAAAGTAAATATTGAAAGCATGTCAAATGACATTTGTAATAGATTTTTTAAATGTTTAATTTGATTTCTACATATGTTAATATATTTCTATATATGTCATTGGATTGTTTTGGAAAACACATATTATTAGTATTTTGTTTAAAACTAATAGTTATATAATTAATTAGATAAATTTTAATCTTTAAAATTGGCCCCCCTAATATTTATTTTTGCCTCCATGACCGTTATCTCTATGCTTTCTTGGAGTGTGAAAAAGGGAGGGGTTATTTAGGATGGTTGAAATGCGGGTGTCGCATGTTCAAGTTGGGAGTGTTAGGACTAAGTTCTATTTATGGTTTGTGAATTATGATGAGGCCAACTCTAGAGTGGACCACTTAATAAGTGTTCCATTGTGCACAATTTTTTTTTACCTTCCAATTAATCTTATACTCACTATAATATTATGTACTTTCCACATCATATCATTTCTCCCTCCCTAAATTTAGGCCACCTTAACCCATGCTTCACTGCCACCATTGTGCGATGTCGCTAGAGGCGAATTTTGGCGACGCCGTTACGACATTCCCCCTCATTTCCTCTCCTCTCTTCTAAATTCACCACGTCGTCTCCACTTGCACTGATTTGTCTCCTTCACTTCACTTTCGTTGCATCACTTTCTAATCCTACTCTTCCCTTCGTCGCAGTCTCGTTCTACCGCAGCATCACCATGTCTTCTAGATTCACCATGTCGTCCTCCAAGTCCCTCGACATCGATTACTCCTTCTCACTGGAAGATGGTAATGACATCGCCTACGACTTGTCATTGCAACTATCATCGATCCAGACTCTGTTCTTTTTTCTCAAACACAGATCTAACTCCTCGCTGCAACATCGCCAATGAGGATCTCTACTTTTTTTTCTCAAAAAGCACAGATCTGAGATCTTATGGGAGAAACTCATTTTGTTTTTCCCCTTAGTTTTTTCCTCTAAAACCATATTTTAGTTCTCTATTTTAGTTGATTTTTCAAAATTTGATGTTCATTTTCATTTGTTGATTGTCTTTGTTTTGATGAATTCTGGCTTTATTGATTGTGATGAGTGGTGACAGGCTATTGGAGGGAGAAAAAGGTGAAGGTGGGGGAGGAAAGAAGGCCACTGATGGTTGGGAGAACAAATTTGGGGAGGGAAAGAGGGGAAGAAGAGCAAGAAGGAAAAAGAAAAAAAAATAACACTGCTGCCAAAAATGACCTTCTCCGATGGCTTGCTGTAGCTAACAAAGAAGATCTAGGAAGAGCATGAATATGATGAATATGATAAGAGAGATGAGACTAGATTAATCTAATGGTAAATAATAGTGATCCATTTTCCACCACATGTGAGATAGTCCACAAAAAAATGCCCTTATGATGAGTGAGTTGAAGATATAGGTGGTCATGTTTCTCTTCAAAACTTGTCCCAATTTTGAATTAAAAATAAAACCACTGTACTATGCATGTAGATACTCAGAGAGAATGTTTTTTCATTCTTATATATAGTAGAGTTACTTGACTTCAATATAATTATTTGCAACAAAAAAATAATACTCATAATCATTAATTATATATAAAAAAGATAAAGACACAGATTTCAAACAATTTACCTTCAATTTATTGTGTCAAATTGCAAAAACATTGACCATGAACCTTTTAAAAGGCATAGTTTGACTTATTAAGTTAGCTTATTTATATTAATAAAAATTTAGCTTATTTATTTATTAATTATTTTAATTAAATTAAAATATATAATACTCTATTTTTTTCTTGGCACAAAACTCTAATTATTCTTTAAGAAAATGGATAATGCCATATAAATTATAATTAATTTGTTCATCACAAATAATATAGTATATGTTTTATACAAAATATATATAATCTTATTAATCCTAACTTCAAAAATTAATTTAATCCTTCAAATATGCCTCCAAGTTAAGTTCACCATTTACGTTTTTATTTGATGATCAGTTTAAGAAATATATGTAAAGGCAAATATCACAAGAATGAGGGTTGAATTGCGATTTTTACAAAATTTAAAACATTTTTCTAAAATAATGAAGTTATCATCTAATGAAGCTAGACTTAAAAAAAACATATAATAGATTTTCGTAGGATAGATCAGACGGTAGTTTCAAATCTTTGTAAAAGACATAGTTTTTCAAAAGCAAAGATCAAATTCAAACCCTAGGTTAGTTAAAATAACGAAAGAGAAAACAAACAGAATAACACACATGATTTATATTGACAAACCACCAAATTTCACTAACATCAACAAGTTACAAGTATTTATCATTGCCAGTTCGGGCTCCTCAACTCAAGCTTTACATCAAGCTTGTTACAGCTAGTATTCTTTAATCTACCAAGCCAATGCTAGCTCTAACACAAATAAGAAGATTTGTTGGTTTGTTTGCACAATAACTAACATGTTATCGTCTTATAGACAGATAAGCAATTCCAACACTTAGTCCTTTCTCTTAAGATGAACAAAGTATTTTGAGAGTTTTTCTAAACTTTACAAGAATTTACACAAAGAATGAAATAGGGAATGCTTCAAATCATAATTCATATCTTCAAAGTTTTTGGTATATATAGGCATCCTTCAATTAAGTATTTGTTGTCTTTAAACAAACATATTTTCTCTCAAACGTACTTCTTCATGTTGAGAAACCACCTTTTGTCGCTGGTTTGTTGAACACTATAGTAGGAAACCACTTTCTTTTACATCAAAGCAGCTTTGTGCATAGGCTTGGTGCAATCCCAAGGAAGAACAACAATAAAGGTACATAAGAGACCCATCAACTGTTGTAGATTCAAGGGAGTAGAGAAAGGCATTTTAGCATACTTAGCCTTTTTACTTTTCCATACCCTTACACTAGGAGGATAAGCCTTTTGTGTAAAGATCAATGCTAAAAAATTATGTATAAAATTAAGGAATATCAGTGGCTAATTACTAGGAATATCATCAGTTTATTTGTTTTCATTATTTCCTTTTATTAAGATTGATTTTGTAATTAGTTAGTTTCCTTTTTTACTTTTTGATTAGTTTCCTCTTTTAATCTTTGATCACTTGTATAAATTTAAAGCATTTCATTTAGTGGAAATATATGAAAATCACACATTCACACATGGTATCAGAGCAAGGTTGAGGGAATAATGAAAAAGTGTCCCTCACTGGGGACGGGACCGACTGTCCCCAGTGAGCCCTTTTGCTCGCTTCCTTTCTTCTATCATTCTTTTTCCAGTTTCCGGTGTACTATTCCACTCGTTGCCCTTCTTTTGGCGATCTGTTTTTGTTTTTTCGGCAACTTTTCCAACGAGTGTTCTTATCCGGTGAACCATATTTTATTATGCATAAGCTGTCACTGGTAGCACCACTGGACTAGTCTCTTCATCGTCGGTCAAGCCACATTTCTCTAGCGCCATCGGACTTGCCAAGTGCCACCACATTTTCCTACCAGCCACTACCACTATTTTTGACAGCTATCATCTCTCTGGAAAACTTTATGGACGGCAAATGCACCATTAGGAGCGCCCAGTGACAGAGATCTAATACGCCTCACGTGCGTCCTTTTTTGTGTGCCTGACTTAGTCAAATAGCGCCTTCACCCATTGCGTGGTGGCACGTCTGGTGCCGGTTCGACATCAACTTCCAATGTGGTGGTCGCCGTCCCAACGCCACTCACTCCTTGCAGTTCTGAGTCAATCAGAACACTTTTAACAGAGCCATTCTTCTGCCCCTGGAGTTTCAACTCCATTGGATGTGTTTTTTGGTAGAAACCCCTTTTGCACCATGTTTGGTTCCTATTTCTGTTTCTCTCTACAATTGCTTCCATTGTTTCTTCTTTGTCTTGCATGCAATGGCCTTTGTCTTTCTCCCAGATGCATTGTCTCTATCCTAGAAGCAGTGGACTTAGTTTATCAAGTTTTAAATATTTTTGGGCCTCCATTATTTTTGGTTTGAAGCTTCCAAATCTTGGTTTTAAGAAAGTCAAAACTTGCTTTTCTTAGGCTGGTGGATATTCCAGCCTATCTTCCTAGTAATATTCCCCGATTTTACCAAGACCCTTGAGTCCTCTTCAAAAGTTTGGTTTGAAGCTTCCAAATGATGGTGAATATTCCAGCTCTATTTTTCTAGCAATATTCCCCTTCTTCACCAATATCCCTGAGCTGTCATTCAAACTATTGTCCTCACTGCATCCTATCTTATTAATCAGATGTCTTCTCGTGTCCTAAGGTTCAAGTCAAGCTTATCATGTCTTCTTACCTCCTTTCCGTCTACTCAGTCAATTTCATCCCTTTCACCTTGAGTTGTGGCTTCTACTTAATGGTTAAGTTTTTGCCTATTGAATTTACTTTGCTCAAATGATTGGTTTGTCCTCGTCCTAGTTGCATTGGCCTCGTCTGTCTTTGTCTCAGATGCATTGGCCCTGTTTGTCTTTGTCCCAGTTGCACTGGAATTGTCCCAATCATTGGCTCTGTTATTGTCCTTGGGGTTCGATTTGGTTAAGAACCATCTTTTTCAGCAATTGCTTACTAGTTCAATCCATTGTTGTCATGAACATTAGTTTATCCCAATTGTTTTTAGCAACCATCTAATCAGTTTGAATTGTAATGTATTGTAACAAGCTAAAAGTGTAGTAAGCCTTAGCTTGAAGGGGAGTGTTGGAAGCTATGACTCGTCAGCTCTTCCTCTGCTTGTTTCAAGTCTTATTTGTTGATATTTGAGCCTTTGGTGTTCTCGTATTGTTGTCATAGGTTTTTGTCTGCTCTTCTGCAACATCTGAGTTAAAAGAAGAATATTTAGTTTATTTGTGTCGTTCTCTGCACACTGGAGTCCTCTACCTTGGAGATGTGTTCAGTTTTGAAGTTGATTGCCACTTCATCAAGGAGAAATTGGATGATAGAAGTGTGTGCATGACATACATTCCAACCAAGGAACAAACTGCAGACATCCTCACCAAAATTCTACCCAAGCCAACATTTGAAGATCTGATTGGCAAGTTGAGAATGATCAATATTTACCTCCCAATTTGAGGGGGAGTATAGAAAATCAAGGAATATCAGTGGTTAATTATTAGGAATATCATCAATTTATTTGTTTCCATAATTATTAGGAGTGTCATCAATTTATTTGTTTCAATTATTTCCTTTTATTAGGATTGATTTTGTAATTAGTTAGTTTCCTTTTTTTACTCTTTGATTAGTTTCCTTTTTTACTCTTTGATCACTTGTATAAATTGAAATCATTCCCTTTAGTGGAAATATATGAAAATCACACATTCACACAAATTAGATTGGTAAGGTTGGGAGCAACAGTCTATCTTGGAGGGAACTCCTTGAGCACTGGTTCCTTATCGCCATATACGCCAAGTGCGTACTCTTCTTCTTCAGGAAAAGTATCTGAAGATGAATAAAAGAAAATATCAATACCTGGAAAACTTGCCTTCTAGAGCTTGATGAGATTGAGCTTTTCCAGCTCCAATTATTGCATCTCTAGATGAAGAGTGCGAGTCCTAATATCAAAATTTTCCTTCCAAACTCTATTGCAAGTTTGCCACTCTAGAACTCTATGTAACATCCCGGGTGCTGACGAGGGCGAGGAGTGATCGCCGGTGTAATGAGGCACGGACAATGAGCGGCTCCTGGCAGGCTTCCAACGGGAGGGGTACATGAATGAATCGAATACACACCCGAACGAGAGGGATCTAGAGGCTGTGCAGGTATGGGACTATACAATTGAGGATAACTTAAAAGGAAATAATAGGTAATACCTATACAAACAAGGTGCATCTACTTTTCGGTAGCCCATAACTTAAGAACTTCACAATTAAGCGTGCTTGACTTGGAGCAATTCTGGGATGGGTGACCTCCTGAGAAGTTTCTCAGGAAGTGTGTGAGTGAGGACAAAGCACTCTGAAAAGTCTTGTGTTGGTATGTAGGGACGGTCATTGATCCTGCAAGTGGTCGGGCGTTACACTCTATATCCTCTGAAACCATGATATAGTCTAGTGTGCAGATAGGGATCCACTTAAAGATTTGGTTGTGTTTGAATTGGTGGTCTTGAAGGCAAGAGTTAAATATCTGGTTGTGTCTGAATTGGTGATCTTGAAGGCAAGATCCATGTTGTGGCTTCTTGTTCTACTAGCTTTATCAGTCTACGATTAAGCCTGTTGAAAATTTCTTATACCCTTAAGGGTTCTTCTAACAACATCATTTACTTTTGTGCCTCTAGAAGCTCCTTTGTCATTTCTATAGAGACATATTATGGGCCTCTATAGAGAGCTTTGAATTGTCTTAGCCTTCTTTATCTGCTATATTAGATTGAGAAGTAAAAAGTTGTTCATCAGCATCAGACACTGGCTTAAGACAAAGAGGATCCACTCTAGGATATGTTTCAATTATGTCATCATTTGCTTTCACAACAGATGCTTCAGTGACTGACTAAAGCATGGCCTATTCAAAAGCCTCCTTTTTAGCAGAGTCCATGTCGTCAGGAATAGTGGCAACGCCTATTTCAGCTTGCCTTTGAGCAGTATCCAAAGAGAGAATTTGTGTTGCGAGTTCTGCTACATATTGAACTCTTTCTAGTTCTTCCATCTAAGCATTCTTCATGTCTAGTTCATAATGTGCTTGTATTGATTTCATAATGACAACTTCTGGCACGAGCCTACCATCTACTTCTATCATGGCAGCCTTCTTAGCGCTATGCCTCTTCTCTTTCTCAATAGACAATGTCTTCAGAGATGCCAAAATGACTTCATTTGAAATTTCTTCTAATAACTTGCCTGCTAAGATAGCAAGTTTGTCATTTTCCTCCATCTTTTTCTCGTGCTTTTCTTCAAAGAGTATTTTAACAGACACAAACACTCCTTCTAGCCCAAAGGCTTTTTTCTTCTCAAGTTGCTCATCTATCTTTGCCTTCTTACGTGCTTCCACCAAAGATTTCTTCTAAGCCTGTTTTGGCCCACCTTGCCACTAGCCCGCCAAAAATTGGTAAGGGCGGGCTAGCCAGCCTTTTAATGGTGGGCTAAAAATCTTGGCCTACCCCACTTAGGGGTGGGTTGATGGGCCAACCAGCTAGAAATAAAAAAATAAATAAAGAAAAAAGAGAAAGTTTTAATATCTTATTTCATAAAATTAACCCAAATGAAGAAAATTCTTTTTTGAAGAGGAACAAATTTAGTTAGAGAACGTGAAGTATATCAATTGTTTATCCTAAATTTGATTTTAATATATTGTTTCCTATAAGTATTGGAGAAATTGAATTTATAAAAAAATATAAAACCAATAACAAATATGTAATTTTTTTTGTGAACAGTACTATAAACTTTTACAAAAATACAAAGTGGCAACCCAAAGCCTAAATACCTATTATTATTCATATAATTTTTTTAAAAAATATATGTATGGCAGACCGACGGGCCGACCTGCCCTGCCTCGTCATTGCCTACCAGGTTGGTGGGTTAGGCAGGGTGGGCCAAAACAGGCTGGCGGGTTGAGTCACCTAGCCAACACAGGCTGCTCGCCCCGTCAATATTATACTTATTATTATGTTTGTTCTAACTTATACTTGCTTTCCTATTTTTTAAGTGTTTATGGTAATGTTATGCTTGCAACGATAAAAAAGGGGGGAAGTTGAAGATTAAATTATATTTTACCCATTTTTGTCAAAACTCTACTTTAACCTTTTTGAGTAAAAAATTTAAAAGTGAAGCACACCAGATTTGGTATTGGATGGCAAGGCTACACATAGCTGATCAAGATAATTCAATGTATCAAATTTGGTCATTAACTAAATCCTACACAATAATCCAATGGATCATGCTCTAAGATTCTTCTACAAGTTTCATTTAAACTCCAAAAGCTCACAAAAATTGATCATTCTTCCTCTTTTTCACGAGCTGATCATGAGGGAAGGAAACATCATTTCCATTCTTCTTTCAAGCTTTTCCAAGTGCTCTTGAACCCTTCTTCCATCAAGCTTAGGTTGGAAACTTGAATCTAAACTCCCTCATTCTACTTTCTAAATTTTGTGGAGCATCATGAAGGTAGGGGGGTCTCTTCAACTCTTGAACCCTATTCTTGCTGTTAAACTTCCTTGAATATGTTGTTGTCTTGAAAATTTCGTATTGTAGCCCCATTTTGGATTTGTGTCATGAGCTGTTTTTCTTGCAATTTTGATGCCAAAAATGAATTCTTTGGGTATTAGAACCTAAGGTTATACGTATGGTGTGTCTAAAACAAAATTTTCTAGAGAAAGTTATGAGCAAAACAAGTTAAGGAGATTTTTATAAAGTCATAATTTTAGCTCGAAATTGAACTGGTTGGTGCTGTTGTATGACTTTTTTTATTTAATTTTTAACCTCAAAAAATGATTTTTTTGGTATGAAAATATAGGGTAACACGAAAGGTTAAGGAAAAACTTTCAAAGCACCTAGAAAATCCAAATAAAGTTCAGAAAAGAAATTTGGCGAAACTGGACAGCAGAGGAATTTTTAAGCTCAAAAATGAATTTAGAACATGGAAAAAAAACCCTTAGGGAAGTAGTAAGGAATGTTAAAATTTATTTCTGGAAAAAGTTACATGACAATAGATTTAGACGGATAAAATTGCTAGAATTGAGCGCTTTGTGTTTTGCATTTCTGACTGGCATGATTGAGCATGCTAGACCTTTTATTCTGAATTGTTGTTGTTCTAAATATGAATAACACTGTGAGAGTGTAAACTCCTACACTATATATCTATGGAGTGTGAATTATATTCTGCTCTAGAACCCTAGGATAGCCACTGAATATGAGTAAAATCGTGAGAGTGTGAACTCCGACAATTTCTATCTGTGATGTGTGAAATTATATTTTGATATATATATATATATATATTGATTATATTATTTTGTACACACTCTGGGTTGGGTTTGAGGGTGCCCGACCCTCGGTAAATTGTTTGTTATAAATGCATGTTGGTTGTATTTTTAGCCGTTACATTGTCCATGAATCAATGTGTGGCATGTTCTTTTTATTACTTAAGAGATTAAAAGTGGTTTCCTAAGAATAGTATGTACGTTTGATCCTCACATCTATTTCTTGTTGTGTAAATGTTTGAATATGTTTGTCATACATGGCACGAGGGCTACACACATGACATGGCGACAAGAGCGAAAGGACCAAAGGAAAAGTAAGGAACCGAAGGTTCTATGCCATCTGTGAATGGTGAGGTTGCATTGAGAAAGTGGATGATGGGTAAAGATACACTAGGGTGTAGTGGACAAAGAGGTTCACGGGACCTAGGAAATTAGCAAGTGTGACTACCTGGCATTTGGTGCACTCATTTGGCACAGGGAGTTCACAGGCCTCACTTTGCTATTCTTGACTAGCTTTGAGACTTTGCTTTGAAGTTGGGAACTGGGGATCGATGTACATTGTATCTGTATGTAGAGATCACTCCTAATTATTATCCACATAAAAGTGTAAGACCGTCATGACCTGGGAGGCTTGTGGCAGTGGTTGGGCCCCATTGTGAAACAAGTGGAATAGTTATGCACTTAGGACACAAGAGTGTTGTTTGCTTAGACAATCACACGCAGCGGCTATGTAGATTATATATTGTGGTTTTGTTTGTTGCTTGTATGTTGTTCATGGATTTTGAGGAGCGGAGGACTCACCACTACAACCAACAACTTTAAGGTTCAAGAGATGTCGAGGGAGTCACACCCTTTACGAGCTTGACGTAGTAGGCAAACAAAAAGAGTGTGGTCATGTCAAGGTACACATACGTCACTTTATAGGTGTCGCACTCTGGTGCACATGGTGCCGGTAGATTTACCATATGTCACGACCATCACCATTGAAGACATCAGTTTTTATCTGGGCATGGAAGTGTCTCACTATGCTCAAGAATTCATAGTGACCCCAGTGAGGTTTGATGCGAGAGGTATTGTCCTGAGTTGGAGATTTGAGTTAGTACATCCTGTGAGGGTCACTAAGGATCGGGAAGATCACACTGATATGACGCCTGAGGAGGAGGATTAACTACCTTCCTTTGGCTATACCTAAGGCATAGTTTAGTACTTTTAGTCTGCTAGTGATCTGCTATGATCCTAGATCATTTTTGATATTTTGGTGCATTTTTAGGGGTGGGATCCTCACTGTAAATATACATTTTTTTTATGTATCAAATGTATATCGACCGTTTCACTACTTTTACAGTTTGGGCTTTATCCAAATTTATTCTATTGTGATACTACTTATTTGCTTTATTAATATACAAAGGTTTTGTATTACAAATTTGCGTTCATTTATTTACGGATTTAATTGCAACGTAAAAACTTAACACTTTCCAAGCAGCATGCTTATTTTACATTATTTTATTTTAACTTGTTTATAAGAAAAAAAAACAAACACAATTGATGAGATATTTTGCCAACTTAGAAATAAAAATAAAAAAGTTAAAGACACATATTCCACAATATTTATTATTTAATAGTTTTTGAAGAAAATTTTTGAAAAAAAAGATTAAGGTGTTACAACAACTACATGCCACACAATCATAAAAGTTAAGAAAATCATCATGGGCTTCTAAATAAAAGGATAGTCCAACCTACATATGTCTCTTAAGTAATATAAAGGATACAAGAAATGAAATTCAACCAAGCCAAACTGCATATATACATAAAACATGTAAATAAACCAGAGAACTAAGAGAGAAAAAAAGAACAAGAATTATCAGTTAGGCTCTCTAAAAGGTTTAAAATAAATAACACTCATAAATATTAAAATGAGACTTCACCATGTACGAAGTGATACAGAAGTTTGATTCTGCAGTCCAGTATCATTAAGCTGGTCAGTCCTTGTACTTACCAAAATCTGGAGCAGACCCATGTTAGGGTGGATGTGGCCAAGGTAGGCTCTGTAACGACACGCCTCGTTGCTACGATATCACTAACTATAGATCGTGTAATTTCAATTTTAATATGAAAACTCCATTAATTTGATTATGAAAATGGTAGTAAACTTTTTCGCAATAATACCATTATTATACACATGATACAATTACATAATTGAATACACATGTATGCATACATTGAACCCGTACATATCAAAACTTAATTTGATTTTACATATATTTACACCTGGAATCTTACATGACCAACAAAACGAATCGAAGAACTAACTAAGAAAGAGTTGATTAACAAAACACAACTCTTTTCCAAAAAGAATTCCAACGTCATCACGTCGGCTTGGCGGCTCCTGTAACAACCCGCCTCGTCGTTACGACATCACAAACTCTAGACGTGTAAATTTCAAATTTTAATGAAAACTTCATTAATTTGATTATGAGAATGGTAGTAAGTTTTTTCGCAATAATACAATCATCATACACAAGATACAAGTACAACAATTAAATACATATGTATACATATACTATATCAGTACTCATCAGTCACATGTTTAGAACTTAATTTAGTTTTACATGTAATTATAATTCAAAATATACATGTCTACAAAAAGGATTAAGGGACTAACTATGAAAGAGTTAATTAACAAAACACAACTCTTCCAAAAAGAGTTCCAACATCATTACGTCGGCTTGGCGGCTCCAATAAAAAAGATTTCTCTCTAAGGTCACCTACTGCTGCTCATCTGCTCCCATGAACGAAAGTTCGCGATCATCGCAGGTACCAATCACACGGTACATCAAATGCAAGGGTGAGTTTATTATATAAAACCAACAAGCATTAGATAACAACAATTGGAAAGAAAACAACATTAACAACCACTATCATTACCACAAGTTCATCAGTCCAATACACACTTGACAAACCCATCATTCCATTACACATTCAACAAAGCAAGCATCCAATGCATTCCACAACTCAAACAATCATGATCAGAATGATGTATGCTTCTGACTCATCACTTAGCATGCAATGTGGTACCATCCTCATGGAAATAGCCTCTCTCAGGAAAATGATGCAGTAGCTCGTCGAGGTCACCTTGTCGTGTGTTAGGTATTTTCGGCAAGCGCACCGATGTGTCGTTGTAAGTTTCAAAATTTATAAGATCTTCTCCACAGGGATTTGTGTTTACTTTGGCTAGTTTAAATCTTTACCAGTTTAGTAGTCTATGTATAGATGATTAAAATGAAGGTTCATTTGTGTGATTTTGTATCGTAAAAGAAAGACAAAATTACGGAAGTAAATAAACGAGTTCAAGTCAAGGAAGCGTAGGATTGGATTTCGTCTTACTTATCCCTTCGATTAATTCTACCTATCCATTATTTTTCTATTCTTATTGACACACATGTTTAAGTAACCCTAATTCGATTCCTCGCAATTAAAGTTCTAAGGATATTTTACTAAATATCGATTCCTCGCATATTTAATTAAATACCCAAGCATTAAGATTATATTCACGTGTTTAATGCGATCAGAACGTTATACCCTATTCCTAGCAACGTAACGTAATGAGTAAATTCATTCAGTTCAAACCCTAAGATTACTTTCCAGTCTCACTTAGGATTTAAGTTCATGATACTAGTGATCAAGTAGAATCAATCATTAAGCGCCGAATGAAATTACCAACAAGAAATATAACAATGCATAAATAGAAATTAAAAGAGCATAGGGATAAGAAGAGTACGTTCAATCCTTAGAGAGTTTAGGCGTTCACCGAAAGAACCTCCTCAAGAGAATGACTGACGAAGTAGCTTGTCATCGATCCTCTTTTCGGCAGAGTCTCCACTACAAAAACTCACTTTCTCACTTCCCTAACTCTCTACTATAACCTAGAAGTATTCCTAAGCCTAAAACATGAATTAAGGAGCTAAAATGGTGCCTAGGAACATGCCTTGCTTCCAAAATCCGTGGGGTATTTATAGGTTGTGCCTCCTGCCTGCTTTGGTCACCCAGACGAGTGGTTTCTTCACATTTTGGTTGCCTAGGCGAGCTAACCCTCATCCTCTTGGAACTTGCAGCTCGCCTGGGCGAGCAAATTGCACTGGAGTTGGTTGCTGAAGAAACCTTTTGGGCTTTGATTGTTCTGGGGCTGGATTGCTTGTTGCACCTTCCATTCTTGCTATGTAAGTCTTCCTTGCTTGATTTGCTTATTCAGAAGCCTCGGAAATCCACGGAATCTATCAAAATACAAAACATGATTAGATTAATCTTCCAAAACAACTTAAAAACAAGTACGATATGCTATTTAACTAGGTTTAGGGAAATTTATAAGCTAAGTTAATGAAATCAAAAGATAAGTGCCAGTATTTGAAACATGAATTTTTACTGAAATGTGACACTTATCATCGTGCACTGGTCGCTCCCCCGTCATGGTGATTAGCCCTGAGTCTCCTCTGTAATTAAGACTTTTCCCAAAAACCCAATCATTACAATAATAATATCATTTATAGTTATATCAATCAACAAGTCAATTCATCGCATCCCATTAGTTAAAAACACAATTTTTCTTGAAAACAAGCACACATAGGAACAAACACACATCAATCATAAATACATCGCATCCTATTAGTTAAAAACGTAGTTTTTCTTAAAAACCAGCACACAGCAGGGAGAGGCAGTTATCTTCATAGTTGGACTCCCTGGCCCCCAATTATGGTATCAAAACTATAACTAAATAATAAACTCTCCTTACCTATCTATATCCCTCTATTAGCTCCTTGAAATGTCATTTTGGGATTTGTAATATCTTGAATTTTTAAACATATGATTAAGCTTGAATTAAGCACGTGTTAAGCTTAGGATTAAGCTTATAATGGAGGAAATATAATTAGGCCTTGGAATCCCTTGAAAGGAGGCTTAAACGCTTGAGAAAGAGTGGAAATAGGCTGTTCTGGCCTACGGCGCGACCCGCGTGAAGTGCGGCACGACCCGCGCCAAATGTATAAAATGTGCCTATGCTGTCTGCCATCCCGCGCTATTAGCGTGAGAACGGCGCTAGTAGCGTGGGAAGGGCTCTAGAAAAGTCATTTTGTTTCTGGAGTGCCACGCTAGTAGCGTGGGATGTCCACGCTAGTAGCGTGGAGTCCACGCCAGTAGCGTGGCAAGTGGCCCAGAATTGGTTTTTTCTTCTGCCATTCCACGCTGATAGCGTGGGATCCCACGTTAGTAGCGTGGAAGTCGCGCAGAGGGCCTATAAAAGGCCCAAAAGCTCGAGAATTGGGGAATTTTCTCTCCTTCTTCTTCCTCTTCGTCCTAAACCTCCATTAAAGCTTGCTCCAAGCTTTGTGGGACCTTAGATACAAGCCTAAACACCTTCTAGAGACCTTTGATCTTGTTTTAACCGATTAAAAAGCTGAAATCCTTCATTAAATTCCTGGAAACCCCAATTTTGAGTGAGAAGAGGAACCTTAGAGGAAAAGCTCAGAGAACTCGAGCTTGGCGCAGAACCACAGCGTAATTGGAACATAGAAGCTAGAGGAAGTTGTTCTGAGGTTGTTGGAGTCGCCACTGAGGTAAGATCCTCAAGTTTCACCGTTTAATTTTGATTCTGGGGGTCCCTGTGAATAGTGACCCATATGTGATGGGGCTAGAATTAGCCCAGGGTCCAGTTGAGAAAGTTGTTCAGGGCTTAGAATAGATGAAGGATTAGCTTTCAGTTTTTGATTCTGATAACTTTGAATCTTGGCTCTGTATATGCCTATGTGACTTATGTAGAGTCACTTGTTGATGGTTCTCTGATAGGCTAGAGCCTTGATTGTGACGTTCTGAGCTGAGAGGCTAGTGGAGCAGGGCTTTTGAGTGGACCTCAGCCCCTTTCTGATGACAGTTGAAGTGTGAGGCTGAGTAGAGTTTAGGTTATATATATTTGTGGTGAGTCTAGAATGACTCAGATGGATTGTATTCCATACTGATGGACCTTGTGTGGTCTGTGAGCCGCCTAGTGTAGGCTGAGCTGGCTTGAACCCTAGGATAGGGGATTTCTGCTATAATATGTTCTGATTGCATGTCTGTGGTTTGGTTTTGATATGGAATTGCTTATGCCTTGGTTAGGCATTGAATGTGAGACTGTTGGTGGCGGGAGCCACAGATCTGGGAAGGAATTGCTGACTGAGACCTTACCAGGTAAGTTCAGTGTTCCGGGGGATGAATTCCCATCTTGTGTGCCACACCACACTCCAGGGGAGTGGTGGTCATTTCATGATACATGCATTGGTAGTTGCATTCTCATAATGATATATGCATGCATCTGTGCTTGATTTGTGATGTGATATGACTGTGATAGATCTGTTGGCCAATAGATAGATATGGACCTCCCTAGGAGATGGTTTTCCTCCTA
>PYAF01005752.1:145644-179423 GCA_007407185.1 Glycine tomentella
GGCAGAGCCATCTGCCCTATTTTACACATATGGCGCGTGTCGCGCCGCACCCCAAGTGGGTCGCGCCATATGCCAGAACAATCCTTTCCCATGTCTTTTCACTCCTTTTCTCTAATACTCTCAAGCATACTTATTTTCCTTAATCATGAGCTTAATCTAGGCTTAGTTACGTGCTTAAAATTCAAGGTATTACAATATGTTGTGCATCCATGCGAAGGGTTAGCACCCAATGGGATGGCACAGGTGTGAGTTCCGGACTCCCACTGATATAGGCGTTGAGGTAGCTTCGCCAGGCGTTGAGGCAGCTCCGCCATGTTTGTATGCTATGTTTATGTTGTTATGAGGGCCAGTGGGCCATTTGTTTGTGATTGCTGATGAATGTGTTATGGAAGTGGGCCAGGGTGGAGGAGAAGCCTCCATGGACCCTGAGCTTACTGAGATTTGTTATCTCACCCCGTGTGGGGAATTATGCTTTTCAGGTGACTCTTCCGGACGAAGAGAGCAGTCTCAGGGCAGGAGGCCCTAGTAGAGACGTTTCTGCTTGGCTGATAGCAGCAGATGGAGCTTGTAGGCTCATTTTTGGATTATTTTGTATTTATGTAGCACCCTTGAGAAGGGAGGGAGTGTGTGTACTCCTGATGATTGTATAGTTCTGTATACCCTCTATAAGGGCTGTTATTCTTTCGTATCACACGATGTGGTGTGAGCCTTGATGTATAGTTGTACAGAACTATTTATGCTATGTATATGAGACCTGTTCCCCTGAGTATAGCTGTGTATAATTGATGAATCTGCCTAACTCTGTTAGTTATCTGTCTTTATGGTTTATGTTATAATAAACTGGATCAACAGGGGTTTGTATTATGTACTGTGTGTATGACTTTTCAGTGGTTTGTGTTATTCTATACATAATGTATCAAGAAAAGCGATTATGTGCTTCCGCTAAGTTTTATAAACTATGTTTTAAGCGTTAAACTGATATTATTAATGATAACACGTCGGAGGCCTACGGGGTGTTACAGGATCTCTCAAGTTCACGTGCTTTGGCCCAAATGTGGAGCCCTATATACCAAATCGAAGACAATTTAATATATATTTCCAAGGTAAGATCAATATTAACATTTGGGGTCAAGTACCCACTCAAATTCAAAAAGGGGCTAAAAGGGTGTTTTAGGAGTCCACATCAAAAGACATCATTTTGAAATTCCGATCACACCAATGTGACCAAGGTTCAACAAGGATCACAGAAATGACATCAGTTTCATAAAAAGGAGACCTTTACAACATCTTATTTTCAAAGGGTTTTCAAAGGAAGTATAGAAACAGCCAATGACATTACCTGAATCACAAGAGACATTAAGAGAGACTTAAACTAGCTAGAAGAAGACAAAGAAAACTAAGATTATCTCAAGGAAACCAAGAAAGGAGGATTGGGAGCTCCATTCTCTACCGAAACTTCGAGAAGGGTTTCAAAAATTCCGCTCCGATTAAAGTGTTCCTCTCCGTGTGGTGGTCTTGTGGTAAGCAACGGTGGTCCGTGGTGGTCACCAGTGGTCTTGGGTGGTGGAGGGTGATGGAGGGAGGTTAGGGAAGGCTTGTAGGAGGAAAAATCCTCCATTTTTATGACTTGGAAGCTTAAAAACGTATTCAGCACCGCCTCCACTCGCCCAGACGACCAAAAATTGCCTGTAAAACTCGCTTGGGCGAGCTGCCCAAATTCTAGAATTTTCTGCATTAGTGAAAAATTAATTTCTCACGTTCCAGACATTATTTTAACAATCCCAACGGTAAAATGTTAGATATATGGGTTAGGAAGATAGCTTTAAAATTTTAATGAGATCCAATGGTTAACCAATCTACAATGGTGATTTTAATAAAATAGGTTTTCGGGTCAAATTCAGAATCACTCAATTACAACGCAGTTCAAACAAACTCCATATAACTTGACATCTACACCAAGGAATTGCACATGAATAATTCACATAACATTTCAACTAATCTAAAATAATCAAATAATCAAATAACACAAGAAATAAATTAAACATCTATTTTCAGTTATCGAAATTTCAGGGTGTTACAGAGGTTGCCATAGGAGTTACAACATCTTTGCTTTTCTCCAAGTCAAACTTCTTGATCACTTCATAGCAGTAATTGGTTTGGCTTAGAAATGTCTCATTCTTCATTTGCTTAGTGAAGATCTAGTAGATATTCACGTAGTAACTTCACCAATTATGTTGTCAACGGAGAGATCTCTTGTAGTTCTCCAATCCTTAGGCTTTTCGATAGCTTTTTACTATTCCATTTCTACATTTGGTTCCTCCTTTTCTTTTTTATTTGATCCATTGAGCTGAATATACTAATCTACAGGACCTGCATCATTTTCACACATTTTTTCCTCTTTAGAGGAGTTAGATTCATCACAAATAACATGAATTGATTCTTCCATGCATAAAGTTCTTTTCTTGACGACTCTATATGCTTTGCTTTATAATGAATATCCAAGAAATATGGCTTCATCAGCTTTTGCATCAAACTTGCTAAGTAATTCGTATCCATTATTTAAAACAAAACATTTGCAGCCAAATGCTCGTTAGTGAGATATGTTTGGTTTTGTACCTTTATATAGTTCATAAGGAGTTTTTTTTAAATTAGGTCTTATGAGTACTCTATTCAAAGTGTAGCAAACAATACTCACAGCATCAGCCCAAAAATGTTTAGTAAAATTTGTCTCATGAAGAAGAGTTCTAGCTCCTTCTTCAAGGGATCTATTTTTCCTTTCCACAACACCGTTTTGCTGAGATGTTCTTGCAGCTGAAAAATTGTGGTTGATTCTGTAACGACCCGCCTCGTTGCTACAGCATCACAAACTCTAGTCGTGTAAATTTTAAATTTTAATGAAAACTCCATTTATCTGATTATGAAAATGGTAGTAAGTTTTTCACAATAATACCATTATTATACACATGATACAACTACACAATTGATTACACATGTATGCATATATTGAACCAGTACATATCATTTACATATCAACATTTAATTTGATTTTACATATATTTATACCTGTAATCTTACATGACCAACAAAAAGAATCGAAGAACTAACTAAGAAAGAGTTGATTAACAAAACACAACTCTTTCCTAAAAAGAATTCCAACGTCATCATGTCGGCTTGGCGGCTCCAACAAAAAGAATCTCCCTCCAAGGTCACCTACTGCTGCTCATTTGCTCCCATGAATGAAAGTTCGGGATCATCACAGGTACCAACCACACGGTACAACAAATGCAAGGGTGAGTTTATTATAGAAAACTAACAAACATTAGATAGCAGCAATTGGGAAGAAAACAACATTACCCACCACAATCATTAACAAAAATCCATGATTCCAATATACACTCAACAAACCATCTATCAACATGCAATGTGGTACCATCACACGGAAATAGCCTCTCACAGGAAAAATGATTCACCACCTATCAGGGCCACCCTGTCGTGCACTAGCCATTCCCCCACCCGGTGATCAGCCAGTGTCGCTAGGGAATTCCAAACCTGATGACCCTTAGTACCTGCGTCTTAGCCCACTGAAACTCACAGGTATGCAAGTGCCTTTATTCTATTTCCACACATACAAATGAAGTATGAAACATGGGCATCATCAATGCATGACCCGGCTAGGAACAAATCCTTCCTTGCAAGGGTAACCTGTCATACTCCCCCATGTACATACATAGCACACCAATGTGGGCTCACCAATGCACTAACCATGGCTAGGAACAAATTCATCCTCGCAAGCGTAACCAACTGGTCATTGCATCCCATGTGTACATACACAGCCTACAACCATGGGCACCATCAATGTATGACCTGGCTAGAAACAAATCCTTCCTCGCAAGGGTAACCCGTCATACACCCCTATGGGTATCCATGTATATCAACACACAATGACATTGTTCACATCAACATTATCTCTCATCAATGTCATTATCAACCTCAACATCATATCATCTCAATATCATCATCATGCATATCAATATTATCTCATTTCAACATCATCAACCATGTCAACATTTTCTCATTTCAACATCATCGATTACATCAATGGCATCTCAATTTCAATATCATCAACTACAGCACAAGCAATCACATTTCACAACTATACATAATACATATACCTGTGATTCACATTCCCCAGGTCTTCAAACAATCCAAAATTCATACATTCACAATTCATCATATCACAAGACTGATATTTTTAGGAAAATTGTAAATTAAAGAGGAGGACAACAATATATAAAACACATTCTTATGCCCATTTAAAAATTTAATAAAGAATTAAATAGGAAAATATATTATAAAATTTTGGGCAGAGTCTCCTCTATAATTAAGACTTTTCCCAAAAATCCAATCATCACAATAATAATATCATTAATAGTTTTATCCATCAACAAGCCAATTCATCGCATCCCATTAGTTAAAAACAGTTTTTCTTGAAAACAAGCACACACAAGAACAAACACATATCAATCATAAATATATCGCATCCCATTAGTTAAAAACGTAGTTTTTCTTGAAAACCAGCACACAGCAGGGACATGCAGATATCCTCATAGTTGGACTCCGTGGCCTCCAACTATGGTACCAAAACTATAACTAAATAATAAACTCCCCTTACCTATCTATATCCCAATGTTAGCTCCTTGAAACGTTATTTTGGGATCTCTCAAGTTCATGTGCTTTGGCCCAAACGCGGTGCTCCATATACCAAATTGAAGATAATTTAGTATCGATTTCTAAGGTAATATCAATATTAACATTTGGGGTCAAATACCCACTCAAATTCAAAAAGGGGCTAAAAGGGTGTTTTAAGAGTTTATCAAAAGACATCCTTTTGAAATTTCGATTACACCAATGTGACCAGGGTTCAACAAGGATCACGAAAATGATATCAGTTTCATAAAAAGGAAACTTTTACAACATCTCATTTTCAAAGGGTTTTCAAAGGACATATAGAAACAACCAATAACGTTGCCCGAATCACAAGAGATATCAAGAAAGGCTTAAACTAGCTAGAAGAAGACAAAGGAAACCAGGGTTACCTCAAAGAAACCAAGAAAGGAGGATTGAGAGCTTCATTCTCTACCAAAACTTCGAGAAGAGTTTCGAAGATTTCGCTCCGATTAAAGGGTTCTTCTCTGTGTTGAGATCTCATGGCAAGTAACGGCGGCCCGTGGTGGTCTCTGGTGGCTGTGGGTGGTGGAGGAGGGTGAAGGGAAGTTTAGGATCTGTTTTAAGGAGGAAAAACCTAAATTTTCGTGACTTGGAAGCTTAAATACGTATTCAACACCGCCTTGACTCGCCCAGGCGAGCCAAATAGCCTTCAAAAATTCTCCTGAGCGAGCAAGCCCAATTCTAGAATTTCTGTTTCAGTGAAAAATTAATTTCTCACTCTAATGACATTATATGGAAAATCCCAACGGTTAAAAGTTATTTATATGGGTTAAAAATCCATCTGTAAAATTTGAAGACGATCCAATGGTTAATAAATCCAAAATGGTGATTTTACTAAAAATTGCTTTTCGGGTCAAATTCGGAATCACTCAATTACAACGCATCTCAACCAAACCCCAGATAACTTGACATCTACCAAGCAATTTCACATGGATAATTTGAATAATATTTAAACTAATAATAATTAATAAAGTAATCAAATTATCCAAAGAATACATCACACATATATTTTAAGTTATCGAAATTTTAGGATAATTCGCATAATTCTCATTTTGGAATTCACCACTATGATCACTTCTTATTGAGATAATTTTGCATCCTTTTTCATTTTGAATAAGCTTGGAATGAATGCATTTTCTATAGAGAGTAAGTAAATGTTACCCTTTCTTTTACCTACATGGATAACCTCAACGGATTGACCATCACATATCAAACAACAATTGTCATCAAAGGAAACCTTGAATCCTTTATCACATAGTTGGCTTATGCTTAGGAGATTGAGCTTCAAACCTTCTACATAGAGAACATTTCTGATCTTGGTTTTGAAGTTGTCTCCTATATTTCCTTCTCCAATTATCTTGTCTTTATTGTTGTCGCCCTAAGTGACAAATCCTCCATCTTTTAGAGTCAAATTTGTAAGCATGGACATGTCACCTTTCATGTGTCTAGAGTATCCGTAGTCTAGGTACCATAATGATGATTTTGCTCTAAGACACACTTGCAACAATCAAATTAAGTAGCAAAGAAAGGTACCCAATTAAGGTTGGGTCCATAGGGGTTAGCTATTTTTCTCTTTTTCTTTGGAATCCAATTGCAGTCTTCATTAGGCACATCAAACCTTCTAGCATAACACCTATGAGATGCGTGACCTTTCTTCATGCAGTAATTGCAAGTTACAGATTTTGATGCTCTCACAAAATGAGTCATTTCGGTATGCTTTGTTTTTGAAAATCCATTTTGATTCATCTATTTTGGAGGTACAAACTTAGTTTTTCCAAAAGGTTTTGCTTGATGTTTGTAACCCAAAAAGCCATTTTAGCTAAATTGCTTAATGTAGCTAAATTGCATTTTAGCTAAATTGACTCCTTTTTAAATCATCAAAGTCTTTTTGTAAAGCTTTTAATTTATCTACACTTGTAGAAGAAGAAGCGCACACACACCCCCATTGGCTTTGTAGCTTGAAACAAGTTTTTCATTTTCTTCTTTCAAGTTACAAAGTTCAGCTTGCTTTGCTACAAGTTTGGTGACATGCCATCTAAGGTTACCTTTTCAGTGCATTGTTAGAGGTTGCAAGTTTTTGAGCCTCTTCATGCATATCATGGAAAGCATCAATAAGTTGATCAAGTTCAGGATTTACTTCTGATTCAAAACTTGAGAATTATTCATCTTCACTAATTGTGGAAGTAAGGCATACATTAGATTCTTCTTTCTCACTCAATGATTCAGAAGTTGTTGAGGCATTGTCTTCTTATGCTATGTAGGCTTTCTTTGGCTTTCCTTCTTTCTTTTACTTCTTTTCACCTAATTGCTTCTTCAAGAAAATAGGACATTCAGATTTAATGTGTCCTTGCTTACCACATTCAAAGCAGGTGAAGTTGGTGTTGTTGTTGTTGTATTTCTCTTGTTGAACTTTGAGAACTTCCTGTTTGTATTCTTCTTCATCAACTTGCTGGATCTTTTAACTATTAGGTTCATGTGTTCATCACTTTCATCTTCACTTGTCACTTTCATCTTCAATTGAGTCTTCTTGTCTGCATTTTCCGCACGTGTTAGTTGTGACATTTCTAATTCATACACAAGAAGCTTACCAAGTAGTGCAGCCATGGACATCTTGGAAATATCTTTTGATTCCTATCACCTTTATTTGCCATGGTCTTGTTAGACACTTCAAGATTTTGATGTTTAACTCTTTAGCATCAAATATTTTCCCGATACCAAGAAGATGATTTACAATGTGAGTGAATCTTGTTTGGAGCTGAGATATGTTTTCTGTGTGTTCATCTTGAATACGCATGAATCAAGGCATGCTTCTTGATCTTTTGACTTCATATGTCCCTTCATGAGTGATTTCCAACATCTCCTACATCTCCTTTGCGCTTTTCCACCTAATAGTTCTAAAGAATTCATCAGAAGAAAGTACAAAAGTAATCATGTTCTTAGCTTTAAAATCATATTGAACAATTCTCTTTTTTGCATATGCATGTCATCTTATCCAATTCCTTGGGAATCATTTCATTATCAACAATTTTTATAGCAATCAAAGAACCTTTTTCTATTGCATTCCAAGCATCGAGGTCATTTGATTGAATGAATATCTGCATTCTATTTTTCTAAAAACTGAAATGCTCTCCTTCAAACATTAGAGGACGATTAAGAGAAGCAACCTCCTTGAAGGTAATTTGTGTGGTATTCATTTTCTTTAACAAAGATAGTGATCTTGAATAACACTTAAGAACCTACTCTTGATACCAATTGAAAACAAATGAACACACACAATAACCAAGAGGGGGGTGAATTGGTTTAAAACTTGGTCTTTTAAAATCTTTAAAAGAATCAGAGAATTTAGGATGGTATCATAAAGACACCCTTTGAAATCTTTCAGTCAATCAAGTGTCACCCTTTAAAGAAAGAAATAGCAGAAAATAAATTTATGTTGATCTTGAAAAGTTTATCCAAATGAATAGCAATCAATGACAGCAAGAAGAGGTAAAGAGAAAGTATTCAACACCAAGAACTATATTGGTTTGCTTCTCAACAAGAGAAGCTACATCCAATTTCTTCTAACCAAAACTTGATTAGAGTTCCATTATTCACAAAAAACCTATTCTTACAAGCTTACAACAATCACCCTTAATCAACCTTAGATTAAGATCATAAATCTAATATCCTTTAGGCTCCTAGTGATCAAAAAATAGAGAACCCTTCTCTACTCTTCCCTCTAGAGAAGCCTACTCTAGAGAAGCTTTAAGAACCCTTTTGTAATAGCAACAAACAAGCTAAAATTCTTAAACGAATTTAAAAACAAAGTTTAATGGAGAGAGATAACCTGATGATCCAATGATATGAATGTAAATGATTTACCAATCTTGATTCAGGTTGAAAGAAAACAAGTTTCAGAGCAAACTCTCCAAGAATTTCTTTAAAATCTTGCCCAAGAAGAAATCTTACAATGACTCATGGTGATTTAGAATTTTGTGGGACAAGAGCTTTGTGACTCAGAGTATCTCTTCTCACTCCAGAAGACTTTTGAAATTGTATGAAAATTTCATTGTAATAATTTGTGCTTTTCAAAAGACCCAACAACTTTTTATAGAAAATTGTAGCAACTGAATGTAATCAATTAAATTGTCCATATAATTGATTATTTCCACTTGTGTAATCGATCAATACCATATTTAATTGATTAAAGTGTTCTTTGTTCTTTCTGGAAAAGATACATGAGCAATGTAATCGATTAAACCGCCATATAATCAATTAACACAGATAATCTTGCTTTCAAAACCTGCTAAGTAATCGATTACGATTAGAGGGTAATCAATTAACATAGGAAGATTTATTATGTGTTTGTACAGTGTAATCGATTATGATTACCTTGTAATCGATTAATTAGTTCTTCATGCCTCAAGTAATAGATTGCCATATTCTGGTAATCGATTAAGTCAATGCAAAATTGGTTTTTCCAAAACTGAAACCATGAGTACTTGGCTCCTTATCCAACATGAAAACTTTAAGCTTTTTCACAAAACATGTGATTTTATGAAAACCATGAATACAAGCTAATGAATGATGTTTATGCAATGCAAGGGATCATAGGATGAAACTCTTATATATCTAACAATTACATATGCCTTCAATTGAAATGACATGTAAAAGTTGAAACTTTATCCAGGACTGAGAGCCTCAGCATCTTGATCCTCTTCAAGCTCCCCCTGTATCTATCAGTGGATCTATCCCACAACGCCATATTATCTCTTCACTCGAGGACATTGAGGCCATTTCCCATACTTTAAGTCTCCTCGATGGATGTTGCCTATGTAACGACCCGCCTCACGCTACGATATCGCTACTCTCCCACCTTTTCATGATTTTCACGCTGTTGTACCTATTTAAAACTGACTTTACTCATCCAGGCAAATTTTGACTCGCCTGGGCGAGTTGACGCAATTTTTAAATTTCACTACTTCTATGAAAATTTAATATCTCATGATTCAAATTATATTGCATAAATCCCAACGGTCAAACGTTTAATATTTGGGTTACGAGCCTATCTTTAAAATTTGAAGGTGATCCAACGGTTAATCAGTCCAGAATTATGATTTTACTAAAACAGGTTTTGGGTCAAACTCGTAATCACTCTTTTTCAATGCAGCTCAAGAAATATCTATTTTTAGTTAACATCCACACCAAGCAATTGCACAAGAATAATTTACACAACAATTCAACTAATATAAACTAATCAAATAATACAAGAAATACATCAAACATATATTTTCAGTTATCAAAATTTCTGGGTGTTACAACTTTCCCACTTGTCTCAACGCGCCCTTCCTCGCTCAACGCAATTTCCTCTATGTCTGGAAATATCTAGGAATTGAGCTCAGCGTGACATTCCTCGCTCAGCGCGACAGCATGCCTCGCTCAATGCGCTGGTCGCACTTAGCGTGACATCAAAACTTTTCATTTTAAAGATTCCAACAGTCCAAATGTGCAGAGATGGGTTGTGAAGCTACTGCCAAAATTGGAGGACGATCCAACGGTTAACGAATCCGAAATTATAGTTTTACTGAAGTAGGTCACGTTTCAAACTATCCCTTACATATTCACAATCATATATCAAACAATTGTACAAGGTAATTCACACAACAAATCAACTAATCCAAACTTATCAAACAATCAAACAACATAACAATTACATCAAATATCTATTTTTAGTTATAAAAAATTCACGGTGTTATAACATGTCCTCAGAAACTAACTTCTTCTAGCCAAAACTCACACTTTGACAACTTAGCATAAAGTTATCGGTCCTTAAGGGATTGGAGCACAATCCTCAAGTGCTTTTCATGCTTCTCTCTAGTCTTAGAATATACCAAAATATCATCTATAAATACTACCACAAAACTATCGAAATAGGGGTGAAAAATCCTATTCATGTAATCCATAAACACACCAGGGTCATTAGTCACATCGAAGGGCATGACTAAATACTCGTAATGACCATAACGGGTCCTAAAGACAGTCTTCGAAATATCCTCAAACTTCACTCGGATCTGATGGTAACCTGACCTAAGATCTATCTTGCTAAACAAGAAACTCCTACCAGTTGGTCCATAAGGTCATCTATTCTAGGCAAAAGGTACTTGTTCTTAATCGTCACCTTATTCAACTGATGGTAGTCTACACACAATCTCATGGTCCCATATTTCTTCTTTACTAACAACACTGGTGCTCCCCATGGAGACACACTAGGTCTCACAAACTGCTTATCCATTAACTCTTCTAATTGTTTCTTAAGCTCGACTAACTATATAAGAGACATCCTATAAGGGGCTATGGATATAGGTCTGACACCAAGTACCAAATCTATAGAAAACTCTGTTTCTCTCAGGTGATAAACCAAATATATCCTCTAGAAACACTTCTTGAAACTCTTTAACAATAGGGATGTCACCTATAGAAACCTTGGTCTCTACGTCCAGGTTAGATAGGATCATGTACACTTGAGCATCTTCTTTTAAAGATGTCACAATTTGGTTGGCAGAGATAAACATCCTATCTCTACTCACTTTAGAAACACTAAACACCATAGTTTGATCAAAATAGTTTAACAAAACATGGTTGGATGATAACTAGTCAATACCCAGAATAACATCAATTTGGCTGTGAGGCAAACAAATCAGATCAATAAAGAATTTTCTACCAAAAATCTCTACAAGACAATTCAAACACACATCAGAAGTTAAAACAAAACCACTAGTTGGGGTCTCCACACAAGATCCTCACTCAAAGAAGACACAGAAAGTTTAAGTTTCCCCATACACACAACCAATATATAAATGAATGGGTTGCACTAGAATTGAATAGCAAAAGTAACGAAATCCCATATCCTACACGTGTCAACTAGCAATGGGAATTGACGAACAGTTTGATAATTCGCAGCTTGCTTCACCCTAGGTCGCAAGCCATTCAAAAACTTCACACATTTTGAGCTTTCACCATCTCTTCCTTGGTAATGAAGAAAGTACCTCACCAACTCTTCGAACTTAGTTGCATACTTAGCCACAGTCATAATCCCTTGCTTAAGCTCTAAGAGTTCCATCTCTTTTTTGTTTCTAACATCTTCAATAAAGTATTTCTCCATAAATACCCTATTGAAGGTTTCCCAGGTCACAGCTTGACCTTTAGCCTCAAAGCTTCAAGAGCATCAGCTATTGCATGGTCATTCCTACCAGCCATCACTCTTTGCACACACCAAGAAGTGAGAACATGGAAGGGATACACACAAGAAAAAGAAATAAACCAATATTATCCCTATCTCAAGTTCCTAGTCAATTACTCTTGAGAGTTGATGCCCCAAGAAATCACTTCTCTACAACAGTTCTCTCTCGAGACATTAATGCTTATTCTTCACTCTTTGTATTCCTAACTGCTTGCAATAGTGTCCCATTGCAGTTCACGAATTATCCAGATGGCCAGTCTGATAACTCATGACAAGGCATTGAAACTTATGGTTTTGCTGGGCTTGAATCCCAAGCCAAGTCCAGCCCAATAAGGAAAGTTGGAGTTCCTTATTTTAATAGGGCAACGGTTACTTATTTTTATATGTTGGCGGTTAATTTGAAACCACGAGAGAGAAAAAGGAGAGGAGAAAGAAACTGTCAAAATTCGCATGTGGAGAAGGGTAGAAACTATCATCCTTAAATCTTCTATATCTCCTTTGTTAACCGTTGGATCTTGATGAAACATTTTAATTAGGTTCGTGACTCACAAATATTAACATCTAACAGTTGGTTTTGTGAACAAAGTCTTATAGTATAACTGGAAATTCCCAAATCGAAGCGGTTATGAAACCGTTTTCTGAAGCGTGCAGTTTCATTGCAAGAGACATTTCTCTCACACTAACCGTTGGATCACATTCAAAATTTGAGGAGCGGTTACTAAAATCTGTTTCTACATTATGACCGTTAAGATCATTCATTAAACTATTCCAAGAGAGATTGTTTCAACTTCAAATAGAGGTTATCAGAATTCCTGCTCTGTTCTGTCTTGTTTTGGGCAGTGATATTGAGAAAGAGTTATCTCTTTGCTCAACCATTGGATTATCCTCAAATTTGATCAGTGTGTTTTTCTCTTGCAATAAGTCAGTTTGAACATTGGGATTTATTTTTTGTTGTTTCTGGTGGTAGAAATTAATTTCGTACAAAAGCCTATTTTGTATGTTTGCCTCTTGTGATTATTTGGTACAACTTTTGTTGAAGTTGTCTGTTGATTGTAATGGTTGTTGGAACCATTTTGTAATCTCACTTTATTGATAGTGAAGAATTTGGGTGGACTCCGAGATCGGACCTGTGGTTTTTATTTCTCACATTGAGAAAGTTTTCCACGTTAAAAATTGTGTTGTGTTGCTTGCATAATTATTGTTTGTGTATAAAGTATTTTACTTATGCAAGATCATTCATAATAGGTCCTGGAAGGAGAAATTGGTATCTTTTTCCCAACAGGTTTAACAGACATCAGGAATACCAACATGTTATGACAGCACCAACAAATCTCCATAACCGATGCAAAACAACAATGTGCGTAGGTCTCAAACACAAACAACCCAAGCAACTACCAAAATAGTCAAATACGCAAACATCAAACATTCAACAAGCAAACATTAGATGCACAGAGAAACACAACAGACTCACAACTCACTGGCCAAAAAGGTTCGACCTGCTCTGGTACCACTAATGTAACGACCTGCCTCATCGCTATGAAATCACTACTCTAAACGTATAATTTCAATTTTTAATAAAGCCTCTATCAATTTGATTATGAAAATGAGTAAAATTTTCAAAATAATACACTTATCAAACAACACACAAATACATAAATAAATACATATATGTATTTATTTTAAAACCATTACATATCATTCACATATTAGAAAATAATTTAGCTTTTAATAAATATATAAGCTTGGGGTTTACATGCCCGATTAAAGAGAATAAAGGAACTAACTAAGCAAGAGTTGATAACACAACACAACTCTCTCCTCAAAATAAATTCCAACATTATCATGTCGACTTGGCGACTCCAACAAAAAGAATCTCCTTCTAAGGTCACCTATTGCTGCTCATCTACTCCCACAAACGAAGGTTCGCGATCATCACAGGTACCCATCACACGGTACAAAAATTGCAAGGGTGAGTTTATTATACAAAATCAACAAGCACCAGATAACAATAATTAGAAAGAAAACAACAATAACAATCACAATCATTCTCAATAATCAATCAGTTCTACATACACTCAACAAACTAGTCATCCACTTTTTCCATGATTCAAATCAATTATGCTCAGAATAATGCATGCACCTGACTCCACTCTCACCATGCAATGTGGTACCATACTCATGGAAATAGCCTCTCTCAGGAAAATGATTCAATCATTTATCAGGGTCACCCTGTTGTGCACTAGACATCCCCCCCATGGTGATCAACCAGAGTCTCAAGGGAATTCCAAACCGAGTGGCCCCTTAGTACCCATGTTTTTAGCCCATAAAAAAATCACATGTACACACTGCCTTCATTCTATTTTCATCCATGCAATTATCAAGTATGAAACATGGGCACCATCAATGCATGACCGTCGATAGGGACCAACCCTTCCTCATAAGGATATCCAATAAGTCATGCACCCCCATGTACACACATAGCATACAAATATGGGCTCATCCATGCACTGACCGTGGATAGGGACCAACCCTTCCTCGCAAGGATATCCAACAAGTCACTGCACCTCACATGTACAATGTACATCCATTACAATGACACCATCAACATAAAATTCATCTCTCATCTATGTCATCATCAACATCAATATCACCTCAATCTCAATATCATTAACAATGTCAAGATCATTTCATTTCAATATCATTAACAACATCAACATCATTTCATTTCAACATCATCAGCATAAACATCAATATTATCTCCTATTAATATAATCACCAATCTCATTTCAATATCATCATAAACATCACAAACTTCATTCACTCACAACCCATATTACTACGAGACTAGTATTTTAGGAAAATTCTAAACTAAAGAGGAGGACTACAATATAGAAAACACACTCTTATGCCCATTTAAAAATTAATAAATAATTAAGTAGGAGAACATATTATAAGATTTTAGGCAGAGTATCCTCTGTAATTAAGACTTTTCCTAAAAATCCAATCATTACAGCAACAATATCATTCATAGTTTTATCCATCAATAACAAATTTATCGCATCCCTATTAGTCAAAAACACAGTTTTTATTGAAAACCAGCACACCAGAGGAACAAACATACATCAATAATAAATATATTGCATCCCATTAGATTAAAATAGAGTTTTTCTAGAAAATCAGAACACAACAGGGACAGGCATACATCTCCATAATTGGGTTCCTTGACCCCCAACTATGGTATCAAAAATTGTAACCAAATAATAAACTCCCCTTACCTATCTATCTCCCATTGTTAGCTCTTAATAGTGTCATTTTGAGATCTCTCAAGTTCACTTGCTTTGGCCCAAACGCAGAGCTCTATATACCTAATTGAAGATAATTTAGTATAGATTTCAAAGACAAGATTAACATTAACATTCGGGGTTAAATACCCACTCAAATTTAAAAAGGGGCTAAAATGATGTTTTGGAAGTCCACATCAAAAGGACATCATTTTGAAATTCCAATCACACCAATGCGATCGGGACTCAACGAAGGTCACAAAAATGACACCAATATTATAAAAAGGAAACTTTTACAACATCTCATTTTCAAAGGTTTTTCAAAGGAAGTGTAAAAACACCCAATAATGGTATCCAAATCACAAGAGATATCAAGAGAGGCTTCAAACTAGCTAGGAGAAGGCAAGGAAACCATGGTTACCTCGAAGAAACCAATAAAGGAGGATTGGAGGCTCCATTCTCTACCAAATCCTCGAGTTGAGTTTTGAAGATTTCACTCCAATTAAAGTGTTCCTCTCTATGCGGTGGTCCAACGACAAGAAATGGCGGCTCGTGACAGTCGGTGGTCGTGGCTGGTGTAGGAGGAGGGGGAGGGGGTTGGGTGGCTGTTTGGGGAAGAAGAAGGCCAACTTTTTTGTGATTTTCACGCTGTTGTACCTATTTAAAACCGACTTTACTCGTACAGGCAAATTCTGGCTCGCCTGGGCAAGCTGACCCAATTTTTGAAATGTCACTACTTCTGTGAAAATTTAATATCTCACGCTTCAGATGTTATTGCACAAATCCCAACGGTCAAACTTTAAATATGGGGGTTCGAAGCCTACCTTTTAATTTGGAGGCAATCCAACGGTTAACCAATCCAGAATTGTGATTTTACCAAAACAGGTTTGGGGTCAAACTCGAAATCACTCTTTTTCAATGTAGCTCAAACAACTCCACATAACTTAACATCTACACCAAGCAATTGAACAAAAATAATTTACAGAATAATTCAACTAATCTAAACTAATCAAATAATACAAGAAATTCAGCAAACATATATTTTCAGTTATCAAAATTTCAGGGCTTTACAGCCTAAGTCTCAGGTACTACTTGGGATAGAAAAGAGTTTAATCCAAAGTTTACCTTTTCCTCTCCCATGGACAAACATTAATGTAGAAAAATCAAAAGTCTCCCTTTTTATCTCATGGGCTAAGATGAATGACAAAAAAGAGTTTAATCCAAAAGCCTTTTGAAAGTAAAAAAGAGACTAATGATATATTTGGTTAAAATATAAAAAATATGATACCCACAGATGAATGAAGTTAAATGAAGTTTATGTTTACACCAAACCTTTGTTTTTGCTCTCCCACAGATTAAGATAAATGAATAAAAATTCAAAGCTTCACTTTACCTATCCCAATAAATGAGATGAATGAAGAAAATTCAAAAGCTTCCTTTTCCTCTCCAAAAATCTGAGATGACTTAAGAAAAAAGTTTATTCATATGCTTCCATATTCCTATCCCACAAACTGAGAAATACTATGGGGCATGGGGTTGTTGCAGTTGGTTTAGGCAATCCTAATGTTGGATTCTAATTAAAATTAACCCCTCCCTTGTAAAATAAAAATAAATAAATTATGATTTTTAAACGCAAGGCCGATGAAATTCTCTCAACCTTTCATCCTTTCGTGATGCATAATAAACCCAAAAAATAGCAATTAGAGAGATTGAAAAAGTAAAAACTGACAAACTTACTTGAGTAAAAGAGAAATATCCTTTGCAATCCCAGAAACACAATGACATGAATTCGACCATCATCACTTCATATAATTCCTTAGCTAATTGCAAATTGTAGCTGAGTAGCACTATGTTTTTTTTTTTTTTTTTATCAACACGAAATATCACTATAAGCCTGTCCAAGATTGGTACCTTCAAAATGGGGCCATACTCATGCACAATCGAAAGGGTCATGTTCCCTTTAGGTGCACCACCAGTGTATAACACCAAATATTCATCATTTGCACAAAACAACGACCACTTTTGCAACCAAATATTTTAGTGGCAATACTTCTTGTCGCTAATGCGATCACAATGTGATTTAAATATTAAAGATTGTTTTACGGAAATTCTAGCGATTAATTTTGAGCCCTAATATTCAATAACATAGAGACCGACTGCATTTTAGTCCCTAATAGTGTCAATGATGTTAGAAATCACACTAATTTTTTCTCATTCATTAGTTAACAACACATTTCTATTTCTTAGTGATCAAATCAGGTTTAGGCGCTATTTTACTCGAAATAAATTTCAAAGTAGCCACCGAAAAGGGTTTTCATCTCAAGAAGGCTTTCAGAACACACTATTTTAGAGACCAAAATTTATTCATTCACCATTTTGATATTAACATTCCATTATTTATAATATTTAATTATTAATATTAATAATATTTTAAGTATTTTATATATAATTAAAAATATAAATAATAACTTAATAATCATAAAACAATTTAGGATGTGATTTTTTTAAAAATATTTTCTTACACTTTTTAGAAGTTATAATATAAATGTCTTACAACATAGTTTTTTCCTTCTTCTTTTAAAATAAAGATGCTTTACATGCTAACATCTTAATAGTTGTAAAAAAAATGCTATTTAAACCTCTTTGAGACCAAAAGGTGATGCATTTTCAAATTAGAAGGACCGAAATGGGTTCGTGATGGGAGGTGTGCTTGAATACACATGAGTTGTGATGTTTGTGTTCATCTTTTATTTTTTATTATGGGAATCGAGGAAAGGGAAACCTTCTTTGATGGGGTTTTACTTGATCGGAAACGATGAAATGATGTCGAAGCGAGATGCATGCAATCCAGGATTTATGTATGTAATGTATCTTTAACTTAAAGTTTTTGCATATTAAACTATGATATTATTCAATTCTAAGGTTTCATAATTTAGTAATACAAGAAGGAAAGAGGTATTATCTTATAGGGTATTACACTTGACACCTCGTAATATTTTTTAACACTAATCTAATCTACTACCCATAACAAAAAATATAGTTAAACAAATAAAAATATTCATATAAATTTTTCACCTAAATTTCAAGTGCTTAAATAGTAAATTCTAACCTAAACCTTTATATTACCTCAGATAGTCTTGAGTAAAATTTCTAACTTATAAATTTAACATAATAATATCATCATATTCAACAATATTTTGATAACTAAAAAGCTTCTTACTTGAAGAAAGAATTATTAATCTCCTCCTCGTCATAGGTTAGACCTTCTTATATTTAAAAAAATTTATACACTTGTTTGATCAAATTTAAGGTAACTTTGAGTAATTTTAGTTGTGTAACTATTTCAAGGTATTAGTTTAATCAATTCATCTATGGAAAAGGTCCATTGAGTCTCTTACTGTAAATTAACAGTTATTAATGTAGTGTATTAATAAATAATAAACAAAGTCATTGTGTTTTCATGTTCTACACTTATATATGATTCCTTGACACTTTCTAATTTATAAACTTGGGTATGAATTTGGGACATATTACAAGCTAATTAATAATATGAGTAAAGAAAACTTCTTTTGCTATTGAAGAAACATTACATATATGATCATTATTTTACCATAGTCACATTGAAGTATTTATTCACAAGATAATACAATTATTAGACATCTCTTCTTTTAATGGGGATGGCTTGCTTACTCTACATAGGGAAAAAAGTATAAAAAAAATTGGCATTATTGTTGTTGCTTATTCTAGGCTGCACAAGTAGGAGCTTTTCCTGTTAGTGTGGGCTTGACATTAGCACATTTAGCTGTTGTTGCAACTCCATTGAATGTGAGATCAATATCGGCCATCTCTACACCCTCGCATGGTACACCACTACTACAAACAAGAACCGCCCCTTCTTGAGTTCCTGAAGTTCCCTTAATGTTCTTGAAGGAAACCTTGCTTATCTTGATTTTTGACGGATTCTATGCCATCATAAGAACAAGAAATGAAATAAAAATCAGTCTTTTAAATTAACTTAGTGTATGAACTATTTAGTCACCAAAATAATATAATCATCCTATACATTAATGTATAACGAATTAAATACCTGTTTGGAGCATTGGTTCCAAGGACAATACTCTTGGTCTATGATGATAGGGTTCTTAACATTATTCATGGTAAGATCTTCAAAATGCATATCAGTAACTGTAATTGTTCCTGGCGTGTTAGGCCAAGTCTTAATCCTCACACCGTTATCTGTTTCAGTCAAAGTGCAATTCTTAACTAGAACACCTGCAACGGGCTCTTCAGAATCGTACTTCCCAAGGCTTCCAACACTAATGCCATGACCAGGTCCACAATTCACATTTTGGACAGTTATATTTTTGCAACCATCACCCAATGAGACACAATCATCTCCGGTACCAATGTTTGTGTTAAGAACCTTCACATCCGTGGATCTTCCAATGTGGATCCCATCGGTGTTGGGGCTATCTTTTGGGGCACTAACTTTAAACCCATCAAATGTGAAATTGTTGCACCCTAAAACATTCACATGAAAGTTTTTGCTATCCTTGGAAGTAATATCACGAACAATTGAATTATTGAGGAAATTAAAACCAAAATTCTGTTGACATTTGAAAAATAAAGCATAAAAGGCAGTTAGATTTGTGTTCGATAAAGGCACAAGCTATTTTAATTTCAATATTAATACTTATTTACCATGCAAAGCATCTTGCAGTTCTTGTTTGTTGTACAATCATTTTGTTTCCAAGCATTTGGACCTTGACCATCAAAAACTCCTTTACCCGACAGGGTGAAAGAGTTAACATGTTGAACCTTAAACCATTGGTCAGCCGCCTTAAGGTCAGCTGGGTTTGCAGGTGCTTGAATTGTCCCATCAACTTGAACCTCAATAGGAGCCTTGCAAGGACCTTTGACATCAACCGCACCCATTTGGTATGTGCCAGCTGGAATCACAATTTTGACAGCAGTTGGTGATGCACATGCTTGAGTCCAGGCACTTAAGAAAGCCTTTAGAATGTGAAAATCACAAATCAATTAAAAAGAAGAAGTGATAATAATTAAAAAGATCCTACCTTTGAGACTACACCTAATTTTTATTTTCAAATGGTGAAATCAACTTTTTTTGTTCAATGTTACATGTTGATACCTGGGCTATATCTGTATTCGGTTTTCCTCCAAATCTTGATATGTCAAGATCCCCTTGTGCAAAACCAAAGTCAACTAGAAATAAAGAGAAAAATATTGTGATCATAGTAAACTTCATACTGTTTTTCTTTTTTGTTTTTGTTACACAATTTTTGCACTTCTCTTGAATGAATTGATTAGGAAGTATGATTGGATTCTATTTATATTAGAGTAGCAAGGGTTGAAGACCATAAAAAATATTAACAACTATTATCTAAATATATCTTTCTTTTTTTAGTTGTTTTGTTTTTTTTATTCCAGCTTTTAACAACTAATTTTACATCACTCGTTAATAACCTATTATTATATTTTCCAAAAATTTAATGATTTATAAAAAGTTGATTTAATTTCACTATAGGTGATTTAATTTTATTTGGAAAAATATCATGTTTAGAAACCATTATAAAGAATTATATATTTTAGTTTATTTTCTTCTTTTTACCTAAAACTATAAAAGATCAACATTTAGAATGTGTAATAATAAATTATAGTAAATTTGAGCATACTAAATTTAAACTATAAATTTTATACAATAAATCATGTTTTTAAAAAAAAATTACAAGTGCATATTTTTCATATAACGTAAATAAGTTCCATCTTATAAATTTCTATCTTATAAATATAAATGATAAATTAAAAGCATGTACTATTTTTAATTCTTCCATCTTTTTAATTATAATGATTTTCTATATGAAATAAGCTGTACTTAGAATATGGAACCTTTTTTTAGTTTCTATAGATGTTTGTTGATAGGTTGAGATAATGTGATTGTAACACCACAATTTCCTCATCTAATTATTTTAAAATGATTAAAACTAATCAAAGAGAAAAGTAAATTTGATTTAATTAAGAAAACTTAATTAAGACATTTTGTATCATTTAATGTGCTAACTTTCAGTGAGCTTCTAATTAAGTTGTAAAATGAGTTCTGCACTCCCCAAGACTAAATAAAAAACACTTGCTGACTTACTTTTAAACAAAAAAGTCTAGAAAAAATCAGATGAATCTCTTTGTGCAACACAAAGCGCGAGGTGTTGAAGCTGCTAAGATCGAACCATTTTTGGTGCTTCCTAAAAAGGGAAAACGTGAATAAGATAGAATTTAAAAAACAAAAGTGAAAAAGTAAACAACAATTTTGGCATGGCATGGTAGTCCAGCTTTTAACACTCCATTACGCAATTTCTAATTTCAACAATCTACCTATCATTTATACCCCTTAATTACCTATGAAATCTACAACACCCTATAAATTATCCCATTTTCGTAGCATGAAAAGTTTCAAATAAAAATAGTTAATGCTTGATTGATAGATAACATTATAACATTTTAAGTAGTGAAATAATTGTTTTGCGTGTATGTGATATCCTTGAATGGATAAGTGTTCTAGAATTTTAATTCTAGGCTTAAGATGTGTTTTAAGCCTGAAAATTGTTCGTCAACATCCAGTGAACCAGCCAAAGTAAGAGAATCTCCTCCTTAATTGCATTTTCATAATTATGCAATTTTTTAGGCTAAAAATTATTTTGAGCCTTGATCACATTAGTTTAATTATAATTGGGAGTTTTTATGTTTTTAGTTCAAGGAAATATTATGCATTAGTAGTTAATTTATTGAGAATAATTAGTATTTTAATCATAGAAAATTCATTTTAATATGGATTTGAGTAATTCCAAAGGCCTTGAACTCACAAGATTATTCGTGAGAATATGGTTTATTTATTGGAGTCAAATTAATTAAAATATGATGTTAGATATGTCTAAAAATGTTTTTTTAAATCATATTTTAAGAATGACTAAAGAGTCCCTAGACTTAATTTTGGGACCTCTATATAAACTAAGAGAGACCCCACATCCTAAGAGTTTGTGGCTGAGTTTTAGGAGAGAAAAGGTGAGGTTTAGTACATGGTTCTTGAGAGGTAGGTCTCTTTCTCCCATTTCTCTTCCTCTTTCCCCTTCTAATCTTCTCCTTTTGCCTTGCATTTTTTATGTGGTAGAGTTTTTCAAGGGCTACAATTGGATGGTCCATTTTTCCATTTTGATAATGTAGATCTTTGAAACCAAGGTAAGGGGAAGTTTTTCCAAATCCTTGAGGTATATGTGTGGTTATAATGGGTAGAGTTTTAATTTTTATTGTGTATCTTTCATTTTGCCTCTGCCATTGACATTAGAAGTGATGTGTTTGTTATTTGATGTTTTGGAAGAAAAAATTATGTTTTGAACCCTTTTTAGGGTGATTTTGCAAATCATGTTTTGAACCCATTTAGGGTGATTTTGCACTTTTTTGGGAAAAAATGAAATTAGGATTGGATTTGAAAATTTTGGAGTCGAATATGGATTTTGAATGCAATTTCTTAGTGTAGATGTCAAGTTATGTGGAGTTTGTTTGAGCTGGGTTGAATTGTGTGATTTCGAGTTTGACCTAAAAAACTATTTTAGTAAAATCACCATTTTGGATTGGTTAATCGTTGGAGCACCTTAAAATTTTATAGGTAGGCTCCTAACCAACATATGCAACTTTTGACAGTTGGGATTGGCGAAATAACATCTGAAGCTCGATAAATTAATTTTTCACAGAAGCAGAAATTATAAAATTGAGCCAGTTCGCCCAGGCGAATTTTGGAAGGCTTTTTGGCTAGCCTGGGCATGTCAAGTCAGTTTTAAAAACGTCCAGCAGAGTGAAAACTAAATTTTCATGCTTCCATCTTCTCCAAAACAGCACCCAACCCCTTTCCCTTTCTCCTCCACCACCCAAGATCACCGGTGACCACCACGAGCCACCGTCGGTTGTCATTGGACCACTGCAAGGAGAGGAACCCTGTAATCGGAGTGCAATCTTTGAAACCCAACTCAAAGATTCGGTAGAGAACAAAACCTTCAATCCTTCTTTCTTGGTTTCTTTGAGGTAATCTTGGTTTCCTTTGTCTGCTTCTAGCTAGTTTAAGCTTCTCTTAGTGTCTCTTGTGTTTCGGGTATCGTTGTTGGGAGTTTTACATTTCCTTTGAAAAACCCTTTGAAAATGAGATGTTGTAAAAGTCTTCTTTATGAAATTGATGTCATTTCTGTGATTCTTATTGAACCCCGGTCACATTGGTGTGGTTGGAATTTCAAAATGATGTCTTCTGATGTGAACTCCCAAAACACTGTTTAGCCCCTTTTTGATTTGATTCACCCCAACTGTTAACATTGACCTTGTCTTTGAAATCTATACTAAATTGTCTTCGATTTGGTATATAGAGCTCTATGTTTTGACAAGCACGCGTATTCGAAGGATCGCGAAACAACACCGCTAGGCTATATAGGGAGAACTTCTTGTTAGATAAAGGGAGTTTATTATTTTGGCAATAGTTTAGATACCATAGTTGGGGGCCAGGGAGTCCAACTATGAGGATATTTGTCTGTCCCTGTTGTGTGCTGGTTTTCAAGAAATACTATGTTTTAAACTAATGGAATGTGATATATTTATTATTAATGTATGTTTGTTCCTGTTGTGTGCTCGTTTTAAGAAAAACTATGTTTTTAACTAATGGGATGCGAGTAATTTGTTATTAATGGATAAAAATGTGACTGATGTTGTTGTAATGATTAGATTTTTGGGAAAAGTCTTAATTACAGAGGAGACTCTGCACAAAATTCTATAATATGTTTTCTTATTTAATTCTTTATTAAATTTTAAATGGGCATAAGAGTGTGTTTTCCATATTGCAGTCCTCCTCTTTAATTTAGAATTTTCCTAAAATACCAGTCTCGTGGTTATATGGATTGTGAATGAATGAGATGATATTGACGATTATAATGATGATGTTGAAATGGGATAATGTGATTGGGTTGATGATGTTGAAATGGGATAATGTTGATATGGTTTATGTTTATGATGATGATATTGAAATAAAACGATGTTGATGTTGTTGATGACATTGAGATGACATGATGTTGATGTTGATAATGACATTGATGAGAGATAATGTTGATGTGAACAATGTCATTGTATGATGTGGATATACATGATACCCATGGGGGTGCATGATGGGTTATCCTTGCGAGGAAGGATGTGTTCCTAGCCAAGTCATGCATTGATGGTGCCCATGGTTGTATGTTGTGTGTGTACACGTGGGATGCAGTGACCGGTTGGTTGCCCTTGCGAGGAAGGATGAGTTCCTAGCCACGGTCAGTGCATCGGTGAGCCCATATTGATTGTTAATTATGTACATGGGGGTGCATGACGAGATAATGACCTTGATAGGCGATGAATCATTTTCCTGTGAGAGGCTGTTTCCCTGGATAAGGTACCACATTGCATGGTGAGAGTGAAATCAGGAGCCTGCATCATTTTGATCATGATTGTTTGATTTGTGAAATGAATTGGATGATTGGTTTTGTCGAGTGTGTATTGGATTGATGGAGTTCTGGTAATAATTGTGGTTGTTATTGTTGTTCTTTTCCAATTGTTGTTATCTGATGCTTGTTGATTTTATATAATAAACTCACCCTTGCATCTGTTGTACTATGTGGTTGGTACCTGTGATAATCGTGAACCTTCATTTGTGTGAGCAGATGAGCAACATTAGGTGACTTTGGAGGAGATTCTTTTTGGTTGGAGCCGCTAAGCCGACTTGATGACGTTAGAGTTCTTTTGGGAAAAAGTTGGGTTTTGTTAATCAATTCTATCATAGTTAGTCCCTAGTTCTTTTGTTGGATATGTAAATTTTGAGGTGTAAATACATGTAAAACTAAATTAAGTTCTAAACATGTGAATGAGGTGTGCTGGTTTAACATATGTATATATATATATATATATATATATTAATATGTAATCAACCATTATAATTGTATCGGGTGTATGATAATTGTATTATCGTGAAAAACTTACTATCATTTTCATAATCAAGTTAATGGAGTTTGCATTAAAATTTAAAATTCGCAGAGTAGAGTTAGTGATATCATAGCGACGAGGTAGGTCGTTACATTAGTGGTATCAGAGCAGGTCAAACCTTTTCGGCCGATGAGTTGTGAGTTTGTTGTGTTTCCCTGTGCATCTTGTGTTTGCTTGTTGAATATTTGATGTGAGTATTTGATTCTTTTGTAATTGGTTGGGTTGTTTATGTTTGAGACTTGTGTACATTGTTGTTTTTCATGGGATATGAAGATTTGTTGGTGTTGTCATAATATGTTTGTATTCCTAATGTCTGTTATACCATGAGTTCCAATGCATTGTCATGAGTTATCAGACTGGCCATTTGGGTAATTTGTGAAGTGCAATGGAACACTATGGCAAGCAGTCAGTAATACAAAGAGTGAAGATAGGTGTTAATGTCTTGAGGGATAACTATTGTAGAGGAGTGATTTCTTGAGGCATCAACTCTCAATAGTGATTAAGTAGAGACTTTTAGTAGGTGTAAAATTGTTTGTTCTTTTGTTGTGTGTATTTCTTCCAAGTTCTCACTTCTTGGTGTGTGCAGGAAGTGATGGCTAGTAGGAATGATCGTGCTATAGCTGATGCTCTCCAAGCCTTAGCTCAGGCTCTGGGGAATTAGAATAGAGGAGAAGCTATTGGAGTTGTTGAGTATCAAGGGTTGGACCACTTTCAGCGAAATAATCCCCCTACTTTCAATAGAGGATACAACCCTGATGGTGCTCGAAATTGGATACGGGAGATTGAGAAAATCTTCCGAGTTATGGCATGCACTACTACAAAACCAACTTTTCACGACGCGCATTCAAGGGCGGTTATAACAAAACTGTCGTCGAAATTGAACTGGTGGCAATTTTGTAAATAATTACAACATTTTAAGAACGGTTATATCAAAACCGTCGTCGAAATATAATAGCCCCATCTCCTTTTTTTATTTTTCAACTTTTCATTCTCTCTCTCGTGCTGGTTCATTTTCAAATTTTCATTCTCTCTCTGATCGTTCGTCCCCTGTGGTCCTCACGTAGTCAAACCCCTTCTTCAACCCTCCGTCGTCTCCATTGTGGTCGAGCTCGTTGAGGCAGCGGCAATGGGAGGCGTTGCCGGTGGGAGATATGAGAGAAGAAGGAGTGGAGCGCGTTTCCGACTTGAGGTTGTAAAGGGGGCGAAATTTCAGTGCGAAATGACACGCGAATAACACATGCCGACACATCCACGGATCCAGGATGCAGTGCCTTTGTTAGTGGTTCTTCTAATGGTAGCTGATGTCCTCGTCAAGGTGACTTTTCTCTCAATTTCAAGCAACAAAAATCCACTTATCTCTATCTCTAATCACTCTATGTTCATTCGATTGACTGCAAATATATTGGATTTATAGATTAGCCACCCAGAAATTATAGAGTAACATAGGAGGAAGGCACATTGAACGAGAAGAAGGTTCGTGAATGGTGAACCCTAGTTTACCTCCTATGAAATACAATGTCCTTAATCTTGGTTTTATAAGCACTGTTCGATAATCATTGACAATTTGAATTAGTTGAAATGGAATAAATTCATACTGCAACATCTTAGTGTTACTTTACTGTTGTTTATATTGTTGCCATTTTAATTTATGGTGCCTTTTAGTTTTTGTGATTTGTTGTTTTACTCCTTCAACCAAATTAGTTAAAGCTTGCAATTTGTGATTTGTTGTTTTACTTCTTCAACCAAATCAGTTAAAGCTTGCAATTTGTTTGTCCTCTTTGTTGTAACTGATGCTCTGCTTGTGGCATGCGTCATGCTCATTCTTTGTGCTGATTGCAGGAGTTCTTCATATTCACTGTCTATAACACTTTGAATCACATTGATGAATTAAAGGCGAGGTCACTATTTGGTTCAGAATAAGGATTTTTCAATTTTGTTTTATTTATGCCTTTGAAATTAGAAGTACAAGTGTTGTCTAGTTTGGAGCGAGCTATCTTAAAGAAGCTTAGGCCCTTTTACATTCAACATCAATTTAAACTACTTGTTCCTGTGCATTAATTTGGTCCTCACATTCATGCCTAAACTCTGACTATTGCTTCATGTTTAGGTGAAGTAATTTCAAAAAAATATGTTGTAGAATATAGAACTGATTGCTTGGAGATTCATGTTGGCGCTGTCCAACACAATGAGCGGGTCATAATTATCGATGATTTGGTGGCTACAGGTGAAACTCTGTCAGCAAAAATTAGACTTCTAGGTGATCTGCGCATGCAGGCTTTATTGTTGAGATAAATTTGTTCGATATTCCTTTTTTGAGAAAAATTCTCTTCTAAAGTGAATTTGTTTCTGTGGTGAGCAAGTAAAGATGTATTCAGCCTTAATTTCTATGAGTTAAGATCGTCATGCATTTTAAATTAAGGGTTGATACATGCTTGTCACTTTCTGTTTGGGATAACTACAAAAATTATAAATGATTGCTCACTTTGTGTTTGGGTTGATACATGCTTCCATCCTCATTCAATCCATTCACATTAGAATTTCTTGCTTTCAACCGTTGATTTTGCATTAGTGCAGATGCACTTTATTAGTTCTCATTGCACTCCATATCTTTTGTTTTCTCTAGTCTCGACTCAGATGTGAATTAAAGGTTTTGGATACCCCCAGCAGTATAAAATTGACCTTAGGGAATGGAACATTGTACAGTAGTGAGTAGACTGAACCTGTGAAATAAATGAGATGTAGGAGGATATCGTGGATAATCTCTTGAACTTTGGGACAACAAATTGCTGTCATTTCTTTAATCTGGTGTTCTTTAAGCCTATTTTCATCTATTACAATTGGTGTTCTATCAATAATCTTTTATCTTCTCTGTGTGTCTAAAGCATATAAGCACCCAAGCTAGCAAGACTACATTTATGGACTTTAAAGTCATTGACAAGCATATAAGCGATCCCTTACAAATTATTTTTTGTTTTTGCTGTTATCTCCCTATTTTGTTGTTGTGTCCTGTGCATGTGCTATGTGATGTGTGTTCTAGTGCCGAAAGGGTGATAAATGAGTCATGAAAATAAAAAATAGACCTGGAAAGTGTTTGAAAATGCCCAATTATATATTGATAGGTTTGTATTTTGGGACCATAAATTAATTAATAATATCCATATTATACACTGCATGAGCTCTTCTCATGAACCTTTAGAGAGTTGTCCACAAGGAAAAGAGCCAAAAGAAAAAGAGAAGCCTGTTGGTTTGTGGTCAATTATTAAAGACAATATTTGGAAGGATCTTTCTGGAGTTTGTCTCCCTGTTTATTTTAACGAACCACTGTCTTCATTGCAAAAGTGTTTTGAAGACCTAGAGTATTCATACTTGGTTGATAGATCATTGGAGTGGGGAAAATAGGTTAGGTCCTCAGTTGTGCTTTCTTTTGTCACAAAGCAGTTTTAAAAGCATGATCGCCTAGGTTCATTTTATCAAGGTAGATAATATGCTTGGTTAAATTTTAGGAAATTGATGCTTATAAAGATTTCAACATTTCAATACCTTGATAGTTTGCACTTGATCGACATGTTGTAAACTAGTATAATCAGAATTCATCCTGTCTAGTATGTAGGCTTCTCGAATCTGTCTACACTTCTGTTTTAAAGTTAGTCTCTCTCTCAGTTCACAGTCAATTAGAGTGAGCACAATATTTAAACAAATTTTAACTTATTGCCAATCAAGGCTACCATTGTCTCTAGTGCTTGGCATCTGTGGCTAATGCAAAATTTGTATTTGATGAAGGTATTGGTTCAAGATTTTGTGAGAGCACTTGCCAGATCTTGTGGACAAGGTAACTGTTCTGTCTTGAAAGATCTAGACTTTTATCACTTTTTGTTTAGTTCTTCTGCTATTCTGCCATTCTCTAACTCAACATTTGAGGGTGAGGCTTTGTTTAGATATAAATATAAATATTTATATTATTATTATTATTATTATTATTATTATTAGTTTATATAAAAACATTTATCTAGATATAGATATACTGAGTTTATATAAAAATATCTATAAATATGATACATTACTAGTACTTCTATGTTCTAACTCTAAAATGTACTTGAAGCATAGATTTCTATCATCTGCAACTCGTTTCTTATATATATATATATATAAAAGATAATTTCACATTAGAAACAATGAAACATGATGATCTGGTCACTTGAGTGTAAAAATACAATCAAAGAGAAATCAATATGGCCCTTCATTTTGTGATGTGCTTCACCTTTGCAGACTGACACAACTTCTATTGTGTTAAAAGCCATTGGAGCTATCCTACAGGGTCAAATATTGAGGTGATGTTTGTCACACATCTAGCAATTGAATGACAATAATAATGGCCTGAAAAGAAAGGGAGCTCCAAACCAGGTTCTTACGTATTCTTTCCTTAGGCTTTGTTTGGGAGAGGAATTTTAGAGGGGAAGGGAGGGAAGGGAAAGGTTTATGTAGAGAGCATTCCCTTGTTTGGGAGTTTTAATTTTTGAGGGAAAGGATTTGAGGATTTTCAAAACTCCTCTGAAATCCTCCAAAGCCTTAAAATTGTTGTCCCCCCTATTTGAGGGGTTTTAGAAGGAAAAGTAACTAAAATTATTATTATACCAGTCAGTGTTAATAAAATTACTATCATACCCTAGTCAGTGTAAAATATATAATGTATTAATTTTTTAAATAAGGAAAAAATTGTAAAAATTTCTTATTAACTCTCTATTTCCCTCTCTTGATATATTTTTAACTCCCAAACGAGGAGAAAGGAACTTCCCTTATTTTCCTCCTTTTCCTTCCCTTCCCTACCCCTTGAATCTCTTTCCTTCCCCTCCCCTCCTAACTCCCAAACAAAACCTTAGTGTTTGCTGTTATTTATGTTCTTGCCATCGCCTTTGTTGTCACATTAGTTCCTCAAACCAAAGGGAGTTTTACCTGAATCATTAATATCCATTCAACTCTGATCAGGATAACAAGACCATTTCACCTTTTGCATGAATAAAGTAAAGTGATAGATAGAACTGCTACTTCTATTGTTAGTGAATAATGGCAATTATTTTGACAGAATTTGTTACAGGCAATCTAGCATTCTTTGAAGTGTCATATATTGCACCTACAAAATAGCATTTTGGTTATTGTAGGCTTGAAGCACCTAGGCACAAGCTTCTATTCTTAAACTATTGCATTATAATATGATGAAGTATATACTATTAAGTTTAAAAATTCACTAAAAAATCAATAAGATTCAAGTTTAAATAAATAACCATGTTAAACTTTGAATTGGACAATGACACAAATAAATTTATTCTAAACCATCTCACGAACAAAGCTTATTGGTTTTCAAAGAAAAATGTACATAATAATGCAGTAAAGTTTAAAAGTATAAATTATTTGTACGTCACATTTAATTTTGACAATATTGGGATATAAAGAAACATAATGACTGACCAGATGCAGGTCTATTCACTGCCCACGTTTATGAAAATGCTATTAATATTTTTTTGACATATATTTTATCAATATTGTGTAACAAAATATTAAAAATCATAAAATTATGTAAGCTTCACTTCTCATTAATTTACATTATGTTTAGTATACTAGAAAATAAGAGAGGAACGAAGGAGAAGGCAAAGATAGTAATAACATCTTTCTTTATTTGGCTACTTAATAAGTAGAGAGAAAGAATTAAAAAATGAGATCAACATGTTAAGTACTCGTTCCAAAATGAGAAGAAATTAAATAAGGATGAAAGGTATACTTGTATATTAAATGAGCAAGAATTTCCTCATTGAATATTTATTTATTAAAAAATTAGATAATTTATATATATACTTAACTTTATTTCTTACTGGATACTAAACTTACAAAATCATTTCTCCATTTGATTCCATTATTTTTCTTTGATTTTTTTCTCTTTCCTTTTCCTTTATTTTCTTTCACTCACTTCCTTAAAGCAAACATACAATTAATGAGTCTATAATCTCTCTCTCTCTCTCTCTCTATATATATATATATATATATATATATGATTTTGTAATTTTTAATAAATTTTAATCATTAATAAAAAAATGTTTTAGAAATACTGTAAAAGAGAGCGTCTTGTCAACGTACTCTTAATTTATTAATATGTAAAATTAAATTTATAAATAACATTACAAGAGTAAGCTTTTTTGTTTATTATTTGCACTAATATTCTTTAATTTATTCTAATTAAATGAGATGATGACTATGGATTTTATCAAAATTTCAAATGAACTTAACATTTGGAACTAATCAGTTGAAAATACAATCACGAAAAAATCATATGTCAACCTTATTTTTTAATATTTTCCCATAGTACTTTAGTGATATGGAGCACAATGACTGAAAGCTATTCAATTTAATATTATATCATCAAGATAGAGAATTATATAAAATAACTAGCAACATTTTCTTATGGACAGCACTTAGAGTGGGGGAGTATTTATTTTATCCGATGCTTCCAGTGCTTCTATACTCTCCTCTCCCCCGCCCCCGCCCCCCAAAAAAAGTTTTCTCTTAGCTATTTCCTTTTTCTTTGTTGGCATTAGCTCTGTCGAGTTAAGTAGTTATAAAAAAGGATTATAGAAGGTAATGACATTAGCGTAAGACTGGAAAGGTTAAAGCAGTATTTTTAACATAATCTTTTTCTTTTTTAAGAAGTTTAGTTTATCAATAAGGAAAAAAACTTAAAAATGAAAGTAATTTTGTTAAAATATAAAATGTAAAAATATAGCTTTTACTATATAAGAAATTAATTAAAGAAAAACACAATAAGTTAGATTAAATATTAATCAATATCAAGTAACCAAACATCACGTTAATCTAAATAAATAATGTTTCCAATTCAAGTCATATCAATAAATGTAATTGAAAAACCAGACTTCAATAAAAATGAATAGTAAACTGACATAAATTAATTATTAAAAAACTTATAAATCATAATAAAAAAAATACTAATCTATGAATCCAACATTTAATTATTTATCTATTATATATATTAAGTTGAATACTAATGGTTAGTATTTATCTATTATATATATATATATATCTAATAAAAATTTTCTTTCAAAATCTTCACCCTTTTTTCATGTCTTTTTGTTTTTCTTATATTCTTCTATCAACATTTAATTATTTATAACTCCTCATTTTCATCATAATTGTCTATTCTTATTCAACTATTTTGAATATTAATTGTTTTTGGACTCTTTAACTTCTTTTTCTAAACTCTTTGTTATTCATGCTTATTGATGTCAATGCATGCATCTAAATAAATTTCAACTATTGCATTATAATATGATAGAAAAGGCCTAGTTCACAAGCAGCCCAATTAATGTTCTATGGAGGTATAAGTTATTTTCTCGATTGTCTGGTAGCCTTACTAGTTCTCCAGTTTTTTTTTTTTGGTCATATCAGCCTATTTAGTCCCTTTCTTTTTATTTAATGAACATTATCATTCTTGAATAATACATCGTGTATAAATCTGTTTTTATCCTGAGAGTGAATAATATCTGATAATATATTCATGTGTGTGATTGAACTAGCTACATGGGTTGTTCTGTATTTGTGTAGACTTGTAGAAACTAGAAAGTACCCTTCCCCCCTGGCATGAAAAAACTCATGTATATGTTTGTTCCCCTCTGATTTGAATGGTTCTCCTTGTTAACTGCTCTCAATATAAGTACTCTGATTATGTAGCCATTTAACATACCATTTTAGCTGATTCATGTTTTTTTTTTTCTGAACAATTAATGATTTTATTACTTACAGCCTTATGTTTGGAGCTGAGGATCCTTCAATTGCAGGGATGGTTTTAGACAGTCCCTTTTCTGATTTGGTTGATTTGATGATGGAACTTGTAGATACATATAAAGTTTGTCTACCAAAGTTCATTGTGAGTATACTATATTACTTCTTGGCTGAAAATGAGAATACCTTTTATATTGAAATAATCTATGTAAAATTTGGAATTTTCAGTCTCAATATTTTATTGCTCTTGGATGATACCCTTGGCCAATTGGCATAGCTATTGTATATTGGATGTATCTGAATGTAGAATCCAACGTTCAATTATATTGCCAATTGGGAGTGTAAGGACCCTTACTCTTGGCACCTAACCCCGCGCAACATTAGAAAACTGAGTTTTAGGTGTGGCACGGATAGCGCCAGGACGGCGCTGATGGCGCCATAGGATCGGCAAGTCCACGCTGGTAGCGTGGCTACGGCGCGAGAAGCGTCAGTTGGTCGAGAGGTTGGTGCGGGTAGCGCCAAAGGCCACACGGATCGCGCCACAAGTGCTCTGGAAAATCATATTTCTCTGGATTTTCACGCTGATAGCGCCAGAGGTGGCGCGAGTGGCGCCACAGGTCTCGGAAAGTTGGCGCTGATGGCGCGGGGTTGGCGTTGTTAGCGCCGGATCACCGCCATTGTGGTGCAGATCGCGCCAGAGGTGGCGCGGG